>LZPO01034338.1:1354991-1365992 GCA_001675575.1 Neotoma lepida
GAGAGAGAGAGAGAGAGAAAGAGAGAGAGAGAGAGAAAGAGAGAGAGAGAGAGAGGCAAATAAATAAATAAATTTTTAAAAGTCTCCTTTTAAAAATGAAAATGCAAGGTAAATATTACACCACTTTTGAAATGCCTAAAATTCACACAATCCTCTCCCTTCCCCCACTCCAGCTAGAGGGACACAGTTCTCTATTTTGCACTTTCCTTATAGAAATTTCAGATTACTTCGCAGCATAGAGTTGACAATAGAAAGCAAAATACAAATTTCACTTAGGTAAGACACGTAGGTTCAAAAGATGGATTGTAGAGAATGGTGAATATAGTCAGCAATTTATTGCATTCTTGAAAAATGCTGAGAGAATAGATTTGTGTATTATCACCACAGAAATGATAAATCTGTGGGGTACTACATATGGCAAGTAGCTCAATTTATCCATTTATCATTATATATGTGTCAAAACCATGCTGTACATGAAAAATACAGGTAATTTTTATTTGTATTTTATGAATATAAATATTTTCCCTGCATGTGTGTATGCACACTTCATGTGTGCAGTGTCTACAGAGGTCAGAGAAGAGAGTATAAATGGAGTTACAGGCAGCTGTGAGCCACCATGTGGGCTGGGTACTGTGAACTAAACCCAGGTCATCTGCAAGAACAGTAAGTGTTCTTAACCATTGATCCATCTCTCCAACGCTTTATTTGTATTTTAAAAATAAAATCAAACATTAAAAATGTACCCCAATGGCTAGGAAGTTATAGCTAGATAGAATCATAACCAAGATAAAATGTTGTGCTGTTGCACAGTAGTATAACTATAGATAATTATAGCATATTGTACATTTCTAAAAGCTAGAAGAAAAGATTTTAAATGTTTTCACTGAAAAGAAACAAATGTTCGAGATGATAAACATGTTTACCTTTGTTTAAACATCATGCAACATATCCTTATATCAGAATATCATATAGTACCCTATAGATACAAACATTTTTCATGTTTCATATGGCAATTAAAATTAAATAAAAATGAATACAGTATTTTTATATATTATGATTTCTAACATGTTTAGAAATATAAATGTGTGTGGGCAAAGAGGAGTTAATAAACAGAAATGATAGTAGCAGTATTAGGAATTTGATTTCCTGTCTAAACTAAACACGTAGATACTATAGTGTTGTTTTTACAGTCAAAAGTGAGGACAGGAGGTGAAAAAGATGCAGACAGGATGTGTTATCCTTTTGAATTTCAAATTGGCATTCATTCCAATGACGTCTAGAAGCAGCATCTCCTGACCTTTAATAAATGTCCTAAATAAGTCAAAGTGGTCACAGTAGATGCACTCTACTTATTACAAATGTCTTACCAGCCCTTTAAAAAAAAATCTCAGGCTACAGAGAATTCAAGCTATTTTACATGAATCTTAAGAGTCTGGATGAAGTTACAAGAGAAAAATCACTATAAACTCTCATGAAAACACAATATTTTAAAGATTATAAATAATAAATGGATTGCTAAAATTACTTTGTAATATAAACATATTGCTTTTACAAGGGTAAAATATGGAAGCATGGACCCCAGAGGCTCAGTTCTTGCAGGAAGATAAGACCCCTTTAATACCGGCACTAAATCGCTACACTTAGAAAAAATACTACCCTTTAGGTCCAGGTCCATAATGAACTCAGAGTTTCTGTAAACAAATTAGGTAAATAATCCATTTGTGACAGTATTAATTTCATGCAGTTACTTCCTAATAAAGACAAAAATAAACTCTAGACATAAATGCATCTTACTAATGGCTTCTCCATAAATAAAACTGCAAATCAATAATTATGTTCATTTCCTTAGTGATGCCTTAATTATTACCCTACATTCTTGTATAGAAATATCAGCAAAATATAAACAAACAAAATTAAATTAAGAACAACCCAGCATCCCAGTAGATAAGCTCTGGATATACCTTTATTATGAAGTCTGCTACTGTTATTTAAACTTCATCTTGTTTTGTACTGGTGCTGGGGGTTGAAACTAGGGCCTTGTTAAGCATGTGCACTACCATTGTGCTACTCTTCCTCTTTTCCCCACCGCTGCTACTGCTATCTAAATTTTTCTCAAACCTATGTGTCTCTTTATCTTAAGGAATTTTGGGGGGAGGGCAAAGAGGCCTGAAATAATACAGTTAAATGTCAGGGAGCTCTCTAATAATGGATGTCAGCGAGTTATAAGCACAATAGCTGAATTATCAACAGTAACATGTTTCCATTATCATGCAATTTCCTCGAAGATAAAGTTGTTTATAATTTCACTTATGTGTGCATTCCTTCATTTGCTACCCAAATTTGTTTACAAAAATAACAAAAGAGGATTGAAATAAAAATTAAGTGCAAAGATACAAAGAAGGTGAAAATACCCGCTTTCTAGCCTGATACTCTAATTATTCCTTGGATGGCTTGCCTACCCTTTATGTAAGGCTGGATTATTGGGTAATAAAGTATGATAAGGGTGAAAGATGATGTAATTATTCACACTTACTGCTCACTCTGTGCTGTTCAAGTTCAAGTCAAGGGACTTCTATACCAGTACAATGTATTGTATTAAGCAGTGATAAAGAATCCTGGGAGATTCTTTTCTAATTTACATTTTTAAATAAAAGCCAAAGCATGACCAGAAATACTGTCTAATTGTGGGACTCCACTGATGTGTGCATATGTACGTGTACACACACACACACACACACACACACACACACACACACACACACACAGAGTATTCAAATTAAAGGTAAATAACCCTTGAGGGAATGGGGCAAGCTCTTCTGGAAGAGCAGTGCTTGAGGATCTTGATCCTTTAGGCTTCTGTGTTGGGGTAGGAGATGAAAATGCTTTTATAGAATTCACCTGAATTGTTGAAGACTGTGGAGAACCTCATAGATGATAGACAGGTAAAGAAAGAAGAAAAAAACCTGAGTAATGGCCTATGCCATATTACACCACAGAACATTTTCCTTCATACAGTATTGGCTGTCACAGAATACTGGCTTTTGGTAATTTTTAGAGATGCTTCTGTATCCCAGGGATTTTTACATATCTAAATAATGATATGCATATCTTCACTGATTTTAAGTTACTTCCATCTCTCCTTTATTTATTTAAAGTCTCTGTCATATCTTTTAATTGTTGATGTGAGTTAACCAAATAGGTCCAAATCAATGTTTCTCTTAAATTATTATTCTAAATAGCAATAATTGTCACCAAAATATTTGTATTTTCCCCTAGTCATGAGAGTGAAAAAGAGTAAGGCGGGGGGAAATGAATTCTCACTAAGCTTTATTCTTCTGGGCTTCCATCTGACACTACAAGAAAAAGGAGGCAGATGAAACTTAAAATGATTTCAGCTACAACTTGAGATGCTGACATTTTAACCATCTTTTTTTTTACTGCTTCCTCCTAAAATCTTGCATTGTTATTATCCACTGATATTGTCCCCTAACAATATTATAGATATACTTTCAACTTGGTATTCACTGAACAGAGGGTTTTATTGTCCCTTACTAGCCTTCTGAAATTGTTTCTTTGAAACAGTCTTGCTATGTAGCCGGGGCTGGCCTCAAACTCAAGATTCTCCTGCCTCAGTTTCTCTACTGCTGAGATTATGGGTATATACCACTTTGACTGGCATTAGCCTGCTAAATTCTAAGATCAGGTAGTTTAAGGGGAGGATTGTTTGGACCTTACAAATTCAAAGCCATTCTGGGCAACACTGCAAAACCAAGAATCCAAATAGTTTTCTGAATGGGCAAAATAATTGCATCAAACACTGTAGAAGTGATGGAAACATTGTAAAACATTAGATTGACCCTTTGGTTATGCACAAGATGAAACAAGTCCAGAGGGAAGAAATTACTTACCAGACACAAAACTAGTAGCAGAGAACCAGGACCCAGGTAATTATAAGTCCTGCACAAGTGATCTTGACCTGCATGTGCAGTCAATACATTTGAACATACAAACTTCAGACAAACTTTTAGAGTGGATTTATATTGTGAACATCATTCTCTCCTCCCTTAGCTGTTTTTTCCCTTGGGAAAACAAAAGATTTTCTTTCCTTATTTTCCTTCTCAGTTCCTACCAGAGTTGATTTGATGTATGTCCCAAATTTGAGATATTCTCTCCTATGTTCTAGGTAGCATCGATCTAATTTCATTAAGTCACATGATAGTGGGTATTATGCGGCTTCACACTAAGTTTTTTTCCAAAGGTGAGTTTTCCCAAGCAAAGGGCCAAGTTCTGTGGTCAATTTAAGCCATAGATTAAATGTTATGATCCATCCTCATTAACTATCAAATTTTCTGAAGAAATTAGTTATTGAAGAGTGGTGGGCATCTTTGCCTCTTTGGATCCACTCTTCACCTCTATCCCCAGTTCTGGGCTCCTGATGACCTGTATGGATGGTATGAACGGGCTCCCTTGAACTCTAGCTTCTGGTTAGGTTCCAAGAACAAGAGGCATCAGCAGATAAAGAGAGCGGCAAGAACAGGAAGCTGAGGGTAAGGATTCCTTTGGCTCTGTCTCCACAGGATTACTTCCAGCTAGCTGCATCCCTCTGTTGAAAGGCACGGTTATTGTCATACAGCACCCTAAGCTGCTGTGTGTGCCCCTGGAGTACTCTCTCCCTTTGTTCCTCCAGACCTAGGGATGGTCCAACCCTTCTATTACTATGCCAGGACAGCGCACTATGCCTTGCCCGTTTCCTTTCTCCCTGCTGATGCTTTTGTAGGTAGTCCCTCTGTCAAACCCTTCCAGCTACACAGTTTGAATACATCGTCTGTTTCCAGGCAAGACCATAACTGACAGAGAGTAAATAGGACATTAAATAATTTGACTAATTAATTTAAATATTTATTTTATCACAAAGATGGGTATGTTAAAAAGTACAATGGAAATATGAATTTGTTGTTCTTTGCTAAAGGGCATCTCTGTGGGAAATTGCAGAGCACATTGGAAAATGTAATTCTCTTTCCTTAGGGAAGATTTATGATCACCATAACTTCATCAGAACTTCTGCATGACCACTTTTTCTGGTCTCTGGCTTAGAGTAAAAGAGAAAAGGGCAAGAAAAAAATGAAAAGAATTTCATAGTAGGAATTTGCCTTAAAATGAATATTTTCAAATTATGCCCTGAGCTTAGACTTAGACTATTTTTTACTCTGATATTCTCATCTATTATTTTCTTTTATACATTTCTACCCACAAATACAATATGATAAATGTGATTATGTCCTTATACATTCAGGTTTTTGGTGCAGTCTTCTTTTCTTGCTCGGCTTGGCTTCCCTCCCCCATTTTTTTCCATCCCCTCTCCTATATCTATCCTCTTGCCAAATAAATCATGATAGCAATTTAGTTTCTATCCATACTTATTTGCTCCAACCATATATAATTTTATACATATAGATATAGATATAGATATACACATATCTACATATACACATAAAAGGAGTTATTTTGGTCATTGTTTAGGAAAGATAAGATTATGTTATACATCCTACATCCTTTCTGCATCTTACATTTCTTATTCCAAAACACCATCTGGAAGTTTCAAGTACACTAGTATACCTATCATTCATTTTTAAGCTGACTAACCAATATTCTAATTGGGGGTGTGTGTCATAATTTATTCAACACCCCCTATTAATGAGTATTTCCTTTGGTAACCATATTCGACCAAGTGCTCTCTCTTTCTCTCTCTCTCTCTCTCTCTCTCTCTCTCTCTCTCTCTCTCTCTCTCTGTGTGTGTGTGTTTTCAGGTATATGTGTGTGCATGTAGAGGCCAGAGGTCAACCATGGGTGTCATTTTTCAGAAACCCTCCTACACCATTGGATTTTGAAAGAATGTCTCTCACTGGGATCTGAAACTTGCCAATTACGCTACACCAACTGCCCAACAAATCCTGGGTATCTCCCTGTCTCTGCTTCCCCAGCCCTGGGATTATAGGTGTGTGCCACCACGCCCAGCTTTTCCATGGGTGCTAGGGAGAGGACTGGAGTCCTCATGCTTGTACAGCAAACACTTGACTGAGCTGTCTCCCAGTCCCCCCTCTCTCTCCCTCCCTTCGTCTCCTTTTCCTTTCTCTCTTTCTTTGTTCCTGAGACAGGGGCTTATGTAGCCTAGGCTGTNCTGGGTCAAGTGGCATGGATATTTTTAGTTTTAATAGATGCTGCCAAATTGTCTTGCAAAAGGTTATAGCAGATCAAATTTCCTACAGCAATGAATGAGAGTGCCCTTTTCTCTGTATCTGATCAGCAATAACTATAATAGGGCCTTTTAAATTTTAGACCTATTTTGTGGACAATATCTATTTTCTATTTCCCTTTCCTAAGAGTATCTTTTCCTGTGTTGTTCAGCATCTCAATTTTGTATTTGGCCCATTTTTCTGTTTGCAGATAAATTACATGTATAAAATAGAAATGTAGAAAGCCTGGGACATGTGATTGCACTGTTTTTTATATATTTATTTTCCAACTACCTATTCTACAAAGAGCATCACTGAAACACACAAAGTATAAACTGATCTAGATTATAAAATGTTTTCCATCTGTCCAATAAAAGCATTTGACCCTTCAAATTTTAGGTTAGTAAACTTTTTTCAAGAGTGAGTTTTGAAATAATTGACTTTAAATCTTTTGCCCATTTTTAGATTGAGTTATAGAGGTTTTTCAAGATATTTTATTTATCTACTGTTGATAATGTTTTCCAAATATACTGTTTGTCCATTAACTTTATAGACTTTTATGTTTTTATAAATCAAGTTATCTCAGCCCAGCTTTGGTTAAGAAGGTCTGATCTACCCAGGCTTCTAGCAAGATGTTTTGTTGTGTTTATTATATTTAAGCATTTAATTCGTCTTAAAGTTATTTTTATCTACAATAAATAAGGCGTGATTGTAACTTTCTTTTATTTCCTTTGAGGTGGGAGCTTTAGAGATTTTAAAAACATTTTGCATTTAATTGATTCAATTTATTATTTAACAATTTCACAAATGTATTTAGTGCATTCTGTTTTACTTCCCCCACTATGCTCTTTCATCTCCCTTCCACACTTGTCATTGCCCAGTCTTCCCCACATATCCCCTTTCCACATTCATGCTCTTTTGTTTTGTTTTGTCTGTTTTGTTTTGGTTTGTTTTGTTTTGTTTTGTTTTGTTTTGTTTTGTGACCAATGGGTTTTAACCAGGACTATCTGTGTGGCCATGAGTTTAGAACTATCCACTAGAGTCTTTTGATAAACACACAACTGAAGGCAATGACTGTCCCTCCCTCAAACTGACTGACTGCCAATGGTTCACCAGGGAGGGCAAGTGTTCCATGAGCCCCTCCCGATACATGATTGGCTGTTGACAGGCCCAGTCTTCTGCAGGCCTAATGCAAGCAACTGCAGTTGCTGGGAGATCATGTTTGCAATGGCTGTGTCATGTCCTGAATATAGCATTTCCCAGCCTTCTCCCTATCTTCTGACACTTACATTCTTTCCATTCCCTCTTCCACAATGTTCCCCGAGCCTTAGAGGATATTATGTAAATGTCCTGTTCAGGACATTCATTCTAACCATCTTGAGTAGCCATGAATTTCTACATTCACTGCAAAGGGAAACATCTCTGACCAAGGATGAGAGTTGCATCCTTAATGGGTAGAAACATTAGTATTCACAGTGCAGTTTGTTGCTGAGTCAGTTTAGCTAAACAACAATATTGAGTTCCTCCTATGGCCTTATGCTCTTCCAAGCCATGGATTTTTGACTAAATTTACAATTCTAAGCATGTATTCCTCCTATGGAGTCCTCAGATCCAGTCAGAGAGCAGTTAGTAATCCCTGTAACAGTTGTGCCACTACTGCACCAATAGGCACATCTGGTCTGGAAATTTCAAACTATAGTTGACAAGAGTCATAGCTGGGGAAACACCACTGGTGCCTTATCTCCCCAAGCAATCTGCACAGTGCATCTTTTAGCACTTTTACCCACTTAAGGAGAAAGCTTCCAACTGATTTCTAGCTTGCTTCCTCTATATCTTGCAATCAAGATGTGTGCTGTCTTTGGCAACATGGTTTTACCATCTAGTTCTGGTGGGCAACCGAGAGGAATAAGAATAGCCTCTATCATATTGGGGGCCTCTGAGGATCCCTTACCAACAACTCATAACAAGATAGCTTGCTCCAGGCACTAGGATTTTTATTTTATAAACAATGGCTTCTAGGAACAGCATTTCCAGCTATATGATATATCTCCCAACAGTTTTTAGCATATATTACTTTTTCCACATGGTGTTTCCAAAGGTCCTTCACTTTGGTTAACATCCCCTCCCCACCCCCTCACCTCCCCATCCCATTTGAACCTTTCCATGCCATTATTTCTTCCTATCTTCGTATCATCTCTGTATTCTCCATCTCCATGTCCATTTCCACCTATTTTCCTGTAAATGTCATAATTTCATTCTACTTTATGGCTGAATAATATTTCATTATGACTATAAAACACATTTATTTTCTTTATCCATTCTTCTTCTGACAAGCTCCTAGACTGATCTTAGCTATTGTGAATAGCACTGAAATAAACAGGAATCTTTTTTTAATGCTAACTTTGTCTCCTTGAGACACACACACAAACACACTCACATACACATGCAAATATGTACATACACACTGAGAGAAACACACTATGAGTCATATAGCTAGATTATGTGTTAGTTTTACTTTTAGATTTGTGAGTACTCGCCATACTGTTTTCCATAGGGCATAGTTTGTATGCCCATCAACAATATACAATTTCACCACATGCTCACAGGCTTTTGTTTTTGCTCCTTGGGGTAATAGCTACTCTAACGCAGGTGAGATAGCATCTCCTTACAGTTTGGATTTGCATTTCCCTGATAGCTAACATTATTGAGCACTTTTTCAAATTTTTATTGGGCGGTTATATTTCTGCTTTTGAAGAATGTCTATTCAGGTCATTTGACATTTTTAATTGGATTACTTGTTTTCTTTATTTTGCTAAATTCCCCTGGTTCTTTATAGATTCTGGACCTTAACCCTCTGTCATATGTATCTTTACTCACTTGATTGTTTCCTTTGCTATGCAGGTGATTCTTATCTAACTTCAAATGCATAGGCCACTGAGATCAGTCCCTGATATTTAATAGTCTGTCTTTCTCCCACACATCTCTCTTTTCTTTTACTTTCTTATATTATTCTCAAAGATTCATGTCCCTCCCAGGATTCTTTGTCATGTATTAAATCCTTAAATACATTCTAGTCTTCTTCCAGACTCTCGATTCTGTTCTGTTGAACTATTAGCCTAGTTTTGTTTAATCACCATATGATTGGGCTTTATAATTTGTTTGGTAATATGGTAAAACACATTGTCCTTCTGATCTGGGTGTGGCAGAACAGGCCTATAATCCCAGCACTTGGAGGACTAGGGTAAAAGAATTGTCATGAGTCAGGGCCAGTCTGGGTTACATAGGGAGATCCTGTCTTCAAAAAAAAATAAATTAATAACACAGACATTGTCCTGTCTATTTCTTTTTTTTTAATTTGACTTTTCTTGAACATTCTACCACTCAAGGAAAAATAGAACTTTCATTCAGTTTCTTAAAAAAGATATATTGACTATTGGCATTACAAATAGAATTAATTAAATGAACATATACTAATATATTAATTTAGAAAGAATAACATTTTAAAAATTGTCGTCTTCCCCAAGATTTATAGTGTCTTTCTATTTGATGAGATCTCATTTTTGAAAACTTCACCCTTCCTTTCTTATTGTCCTCCATGTCATATAAATGTTGTTGTGTTTCTTCCTCTTTTATGACGAGGTGAGTCTCCAAAGACAGCACTTCAGACTTTAGAAATGTTCCTGGGCTGTGATATTTGTAGCCAAGGTTTGACATTTATATAGGCTCATATTCAAAACCTGTCTTTCAAAATTAAGATAACATTGAAGGAAATGTAGTCAAAGTGGCTTCTGAACATACTTCAAGGTTTCCCTGCAAACATTAAGTGGACACTGGCATCAGACATGTGAAATCACAAGTATCCATAGCAGTTCTTAAGAATAAACCATTCTAGAAGTAGATCCTTCAGCCCAAGTCCTCAGATGACCACAGCTCTAGCTGACATCTTGACACCAACCTCAGATCAAGAGGCAGATCTTCCTAATGAACTGAAAACTGCTGATCCACAGACAAAGATAATAGGCATTTTTTTGTTACTACAAAGTGCTAATTTTGAGGTAATTTATTCCACAGTGAGAGATAACTGATGAATACGGAGCTATATATAATCTTATCCATGCTGCTTCTCTGGCTACATATTTTGTTTCTCAGAAGATCATGCTGCTTTCTACTACTGTTCCTATTGCCTGCTAATTCTTGCCACAGTGATAGTTTTTATTTAAAGTAAAGGTTAATAAAATCTAAGACTTCCAAACCCAGGAAGCAGAAAAGGTGGCCAGGAAACAAACGTCAATCCAATGAGAAGAATATCTAGAATTTTCCCACTGACAATTTTGTCTTCCAGGTGAGTAGTAGATTGGACTCTTTCAAAGCTTAACAAAAGCCAGTTTCTGTTCTGTGTAATTCTAGCCTCATCAGTATGATCTCCTGATAAACAAAATAGTTTCTATGTATACCGGGAAGGGAGTGCCTTGGAGAGAAGACTTTCCAGTTCAAGTCACTAGAAAAGTCTATTCCCCTCTATAAATAAATAAGAGTTTCATTCTGCTTCACAAGCAGGACACCCATAAATTTTATTTTATGGTTTTCTGAGACTTGATTGCTTCCCAGAGCAGGAGGAAATAAACTAATTTGCTGTTGTTTCTTTTCTCTCTCATGGCATATTCAAAGGGAAAATCAATACACTAATGTTAAAAGCACTTAAAACTTTTTAAATATCTTGACAAATATTGCAGGGAAGTCTGAATTGTAGAACACTGGTAATAAAACA
>LZPO01034338.1:1366052-1384089 GCA_001675575.1 Neotoma lepida
TATGAATCCAATCTGATAGCAGACTTTTCATAAACAGGAGACAAGTTGAACTTGCTTCAGTTGGAAGACAATATATACTGAATCAGCTAAACCCATTTGATCAGGAGAAGTTTTTTATTTTAGTGCTGGGGACTGAACCCAGGGCTTCTCGAATAATAGACATACACTCTTATCGTTGAACTACATCCTGTCCTGATCATGAGTCCCTGCACTAATACAAGGTGAAGTTCTTAGTCCCTAGTAAACCAACTTATAGTACAAGGGCAGTCTCACATATATCCTGTTATGTCAATAGTATTCTTTCTATTTCCTTCAAGAAAAACTGGCATCTAACTTGATCAGGATTACGAGATAAGGATTTCAACAACAACAATAACAACAAAACCCTCACATATATGACTGGCTTAGTTGTAAAAACTACTACAGCAGCAAGCTGTCATGCATGATTGCATTCCCACCTACTCAAACGGCTGGAGCATGAGGATCACTTGATCTCATAAGTTCAAGACTGGCCTGGGTGACATAAATGTACCTTATTTCAAAAAAGAAACAAGCTGCTAGAATAGGAGATAGAATAGGAGGTTGACACTCTCTCCTCCTCAGCTTTTTTCTTTCTACTGCAACTGGCTTCCTCCATGTGACAGAAAATATAAATAATGATAGGGTTCAGGACACAACTCCTCCAAAATAAGGCACCTTGGCATTCAAGCAAACCACAGAAGCAGGAAGGACACTTTCTGACTTTACTATGCCTCTGTCTTCTTAAGCAGGTCATAAAATCTAGGAAGTATTCAGTTACCTTCCTCTGAAGCAAGTCATAAACCCTCATTAAAGAGGTGCCCTCAGCCAGGTGTGGTGGCAAATGCCTTTAATCTGATATTCGAGAGGCAGAGGCAGGCATATCTCTATGAGTTCAAGGCCAGCCTGGTCTACAGAGTGAGTTCCAAAATAGTCAAGACTGTTACACAGAGAAACCCTGTTTTGAAAAACAAAACAAAAACAAAAAGAGGTGCACTCCATGTACCTATAAGGAGCTCTTATCCCTAAAAGACAAGTACAGAAGCAGGGAGCATGTAATCACACACTCAGGAGGCAGAGGCAAGAGGATAGAGGCCACCCTGGGCTACATGGTGAGCTCCATGCAGCCTGGATTACATAGAAAGACCCTGTCCCCACCCCACCCCCCAAAAAAACAAGGACAAGACTCTTGGAAAATAGGCCTTGTTAAGCCTCTCCTTCAAGATTATTATTATTAGATCATAATTTTTCATCCAATCATCTCCTTCATGACAACCCACTTGTCCATCAAACTTAGTATGAAAACACACAGGTTTACCCATTTCTTTGGGTTTCATGTCCTTACAGAGGTTCCTGTATCACATAAAACGTACATTAAATAAATGTGTATGCTTTTCTCTAGTCAGTCTGTCTATTGTCACAGGGTGCTCAACCATGAACCCAGCAATAGGGAAGGAAAGAAGAGCTTTCTTTCTCTATCCTAACATCTGCTTCCGGCTTTTATGCTCTACTTTCTGAGCCTCTGGGGAGAAAATGGCCCTAGCTTTTCTTTCCATTTCTAAAGTATCTTACGTCTAGACTCTGAATGGCTTGACTTGGGTCAAGTGACCACATATCTACTAATTGACATGACGCAGCAGGAATGGCTGGGCAAACATTGTCATCCTCGTGATTACCAAGTGGCTGAAAAAAATAGAAAATAGTAGGCAGACAACCCAGTCTTCGAGCTGTCTCTTTTGTATAGTTAGTTTCTTAGGAAGTCAATAAATTCCATCAAATGCTTATGTAAATTTTCAGAAACCTATAAAATAAAATAACCTTGTGTTTATGAACTTCTGCCTTACTGTAGCTTATGTTCTTAAACACTCTCTCAACCCACATAAGATAAGATATACATACTCTCTTCAATGTTTCCTGATTGTGTGTGTGTGTGTGTGTGTGTGTGTGTGTGTGTGTGTGTGTGTGTGTGTGGCAGGATATCGCTATGGAGCACAAACTAGCTTTAAATTGACAGTCCTCCTATTTCAGCCTCTCAAGTGCTGGGATTACAAGCATGTGTAATCCTCTCTTCATCTCATACTTTACTTTTCCTAAAGATTTTATGAGATAAATACAATAAGATTCCCACTAATTATAAGATAATTGAGTCCAAACCAGCAGCTTTATCATACCAGAGATCTCATAGTTAATCTCCCTATAGGGTATAAATGTTTTCCTAGTTTGACATTACCATCCTGTTGACTATAATGAGAGGCATCAATTCATGCCTCTGCTTAGAAAAGCATCATCATTACCTGTATGATGGTTCTGGAGTCAAGAGCAGAGGTCATGGAGGGGAGCTGCTTACTGGCTTGTTCCTCATGGCTTGCTCAGCCTGCTTTCTTACAGACCCCAGGACGACCATTCCAGGGATGAGGCCACCCACAAGGGGCTGGACCCTCCCCCATCAATCACTAATTAGAAAATGGCCTACAGGCTTGCCTACAGCCGGATCTTATGGAGGCATTTTCTTAATTGAGATTCCCTCCTCTCAGATGACTTTAGCTTATGTCAAGTTGTCATAAAACTAGCCAGCACATTACCTGTGTGATTGTTAATTAATGTCTGACCTTGATAGTTTGAGCAGCATGAAGAGGAAGCCAGAAAGATCCCTCAACCTACCAAAGCTGTGCACTGCTGTATTCCTGCATTCAGGGCCTACAACCCCCTTGCCCTGCTACCACCATGCCCAAAAGAAAGACTGAAAGGTATGCTAAAGGAGATAAAGCCGAAGTGAAGGACAAGCCACAGTGAAGATCTACAAGGTGGTCTGGTGAATCGGATCCTCAAAGCCAGAGTCTAAGCCGAACAATGCCCTGCAAACTGGGCAAGAAGTTACCCAAAGAGCAAAAGAAAGAAACTGATGTTAGCAAGGATGGGAACAATCCTAAAGTAGAGATGCCCAAACTGACCAGGCACAGAGAGCTGCTAAGTGCATGCATTTTTTTTATAACTGTGTATTTCTATTGACTGTACAATTTAAAATACTATTTTTATCAAGTTTTAGAAAATGCAGAATTTTGTTTTACTTTTTAAAACAGTTATGTTGTTAGCACACAGAACATTTCACTGTTTGGGGGTATAGGAGCATGTATCACTAACAAAATGTCTCCCGAACTGAATTAATGGGAAAATACCTTCCCTGCTAATCTTAAATGGCTTATCTTGGCTTCAGGAGGGATTTCCCGATATTCACACACCTGGGCCCCTTAGCACAAAATACCTAAAAAAAACCCATAAGTTCATTTTTAAATTCTCCTCCCTCTCCATCATCAACATAGGCTTAACTCTCTTAAAACCAGAGACCCGCTGGGATCTAATCCCCTAAAATTGGTTTGACCAGTATGTTGAGTGATCTGTACCTTGTGGTGACATCATTGAGTTGGTGTTCCTCAAAAGAGCTGTGGATCCTTTTCTAAAAGACTTTTGTTCATTGGGTGGTGGTGGCGCACGCCTTTAATCCCAGCACTTGGGAGGCAGAGGCAGGCAGACCTCTGGAGTTTGAAGCCAGCCTAGTCTACAGAACTAATTCCAGGAAGACTTTGGCTCTTCAGACTGATAATTCTACCATTTTAATTTCATTTTCTAAAAGCCAGGGTTGGCTTGTGGAATGTTGTTAAACAACATCCTTAGGTGAAAGGTCAACCATCACTCCAAAATTGGATTTCATAATGGCCTTCTGATCTTGGTAGCCTATATAAGAAGGGAATTTGGAAACTCTTGCATACCATTAATGATTGTTGCCCATGTCCTTCCTTAAACACCCTAATGGTTATAAAAAGTATCATTAATAAAGCTGGATAGGTTCAGCTTGTAAAAAGAAATGAAACACAATGTAGCAAGTTTGAGGCAAGCTAGGCTACATAATAAGGGCCTATCTCAAAATAAAATATATTTTAAAAGAATGAAAGAAATGGAATATAAACTATTGGAGTGTTATGTGATATTTTGATTGTGTTCTGACAAATAGAGCTTGCTTGGAGTTAGGGAGCAGAATTAGCCACTAGCTGACCAAAATTAACCACAGAAGTTTTGGAGGACTGTAGACAGATAGGACAGGAAGTAGTAAGGCAGGACAGAGAGGGATCTTGGCCCTTTTGGAGGAAGGATTGGAGCAAGTAGAAGACTGGTGGCTTCTCCACTTCTCTGATCCTCTAGGTTCTTACTGTTCTGGTGGAAGCTCCACCTCAGTCCCTGGCACCCTGGCATCCCTATACCCAAAGAGTCTGGAATGTTCTGGTGGAAGATCCACCTCAACTCCCCTCCCCCATCTCTTTCCCCAAACCCATCCCTTCAAAGCCCGCCAAACACAGCTCCTCTCCCAGAGATGCTCAGGACCACTCCCACAGGGTATTTAAGCTGCAGCTCAGAAAACAGACATGTGGTTGTCCGGTCTCTCATCCCCATCTCCTCTCGGGGGTGCTGGAGAATCACCCAGGAATGCTGTACCCATTAAACTGGGGTCTTTTCTAATTCAGTCTGATTTGGTCTGATTTGGATTGCTGCATCAGTGGAGAGGCCTCTTGGGGTGCAAAAAAACCTTTCACTTACCCAGATATCTGACTCCTGAATTTTTATTGATAAAGAATAATTAAAATAATGCTTCATTGGAGACTAAGAAAGCTCACAAGAGAAGCTCCTTCCCTTGCCTCATGATTGCTATTAATATATTTAATAGTTGATGGTTTTCCTAATATCCTCTCCTGAGCTTCTTTATGAGGTAATAACTGACAAAAACTGCAGTTATGGCCACCTATCCATCTAGTATTATGTAGACCACATGAGTGATTAATAAACTTGGCACATAGGAAATAGTTACTTTAGTTCGTATCAAACTATATCTATGCCTAAAGAATTTTCAAGTTATTTTAGATCATATTGTATATGCCTATATCAACTGATGAAGAATTATAATCCAGATGCATTGGTTCAATTTAATGTTCTAATTACATCACAAAAAGGGAGGAGTGGATTTAAGCATGCATTTAAAAAATCAAGAGATATTAAAAAACAAAAACTCTCAAATATTTGAGTCTACTCACTAAAAGATTATCCACTTGTAACTCTTATAATATTGTAAACAAAGTCAATTTGAAAACAGGAATCAGGTTACAAACTGTTTTGAAAAACATACATACATACACACACACATATATATATATACATACATAATACATACATAGAGTATAGAGCAGGAAAAAGAGATATTAAGCAAACTGTATTTTGGATCTGGCTTTGCCCATATTCTATTTTTGTGCCCTTGGTTTATGACCTTTGCACGTGACCTGAGCCACCCTCCAACTGTAGCATTCTAAAATCTTATTTCTGTCTATCAGTTAGAATTATGTTTATTTGGTAGCAAATAAAATGGACCCAAATAATTGTAGCTTAACAAGATAAAAACTTACTTCTTTTTCTCACATAAAAAAATGAGAAGTGGGGCTAGAGAGATGACTCAGCAGTTAAGAGCACCAACTGATCTCCAGAGGACCCAGGTTCAATTCCTAGCACCCACATGGCAGCTAACAGCTGTCTGTAAGCCCAAGATCTGACCCCCTCACACAGACATACATGCAGGCAAAACACCAATATACATAAAATAAGAATAAATAAATTATAAAAAACATGAGGAGTAAGCAAGTAGCCTTTAACTTCATAGTCTAAAATAGTGGTTAGAGAACCACTCATCACTTCCATGTTTTAGACAAGAAATGCAAAAACCAAACAACGTAAGTAAAATGCACACACCAATTGTCTTATAGCAAAATCCTGAAAATTGATAGCCATGATTTCTGTCAATATCCTGTTGACCACACAGTATCAATTGCAAGTAGAAAGTGTAGTCTTAATTTGAGATGGCCATTTTTCCAACTGAAGATGGAACAAATGATTATTGGGAACACCTTGAAGTGTACTGGGAGGCCAGTGAAATGACTCAGTGGGTAAAGGCTCTTGCTGCCAACTCTAACAAATTGACTTTAATTCCCAGAACTGTAGTGATATATTGTGTACCTTAATAAACTTGCCTAGGGATCGGAGCACAGAGCCAGCCGCTAGATAGATGTAGAGGCCAGACAGTGATGGCACACACCCTTAATCCTATCACTCAGGAGGCAGAGATCTGTCTGGATCTCTATGAGTTCAAGGCCACACTAGAAACAGAGCCAGGCAGTGGTGGCACACACCTTTAATCCCAGTATGGGGAAGCACACATGCCTTTAGTCCCAGGAAGTGACAGCAGGGCGGAGAAAGATATATAAGGCGTAAGGAAACAGGAACACACTCTGTTTAGGCTGAGGATTTCCTAGAAGTAAGAACTAGTGCCTGGCTGCTCTGCTTCTCTGATCTTTCAGCTTTCACCCTGATATCTGGCTCTGGGTTTTTTATTAAAAGACCATTTGAGATTCGAACAACATAGAACCCACATGATGGAAAAGAGAGAGCCAACTGCTGCAAGTTGTCTTCAAGTCTATTGTGGCACATGTACACACACACACACACACACACACACACACACACACGCACACACACACACACACACACACACACTGGTGTTAAGTGCTATAAAAAATTAAAGCAAGGGAGGGGATAAAGAATAATGGATGATGTCAGTTATGGTAGTAAATGCCTATAATCCCACACTCTGGAGGGGGGGTGAGACAGGAGGATCATAAGTTCAAGGCCAGCCTAGAATATATAATGAGTTCCTATATCAGAAAAGAAAGCAAAGTGACAAAATACAATGGAAGTGATAGTTGTTATTCTTAATAAAATGGCCTTTGCTCACCTGTAGGAAATGGAGTCTATCATATCCAAAGGACAAACTGCCAAGCACTACAAATAGTGTATGCAAAGACCCTGAAAAAAAAAGAATAGATCTATGAGGGAAAAGGTCCATATTCCCACTCAAGCCACTATTTTGTCTATACACGAAAGCTGAAATTTTGTGAACATCTCACAACCATAACAGATAAGCCAGAAGTCCAAACCAATTCTCTGAGAATTGTGGGTCAAACCTATGGGATCTGAGTTCAATTCTCCCTTGAGCCCATGTGGTGGAAGGGCCTGCTGACTCCCACAGGATGTCCTCTGACCTCCACGTGCATGTGCATGTGTGTTCACCTGCACTGCAAGCAAACACGTGCAAATAAATAAACAGATGTAAAGTAGGATCTCAATGACATTTTCATCAACTAATTAATCTTTTCTATTCCCTTGTGCTCTTGTTGTATTAAAAAAATGAATGCCCTTAATTATTAAGCTACTTCTAGATGGGTATTCAGCTCTCTGCAGTTCAAAAAAAAAAAGAACAGTTGAGAAACCTTACCTAGTATAATACAAAAGAGTGATACTTTTGCTTGATTTTACATTAGCTTTTGTGCACTTCTCTAAAAGCTTAACCTCCAAGATAAAATGATGAATAGAATTGAGGTTTTGTATGAAATGGAGAAAATCTTTTCTACAAAATAACTGAGAGAGAGAAAAGGTTATTCCTCTTCAGTCAAATGTATTTGGGCAGATAACAATGACATCAATGGTCTTGAATTATTTAATACGTTCTTCTACAATGTCACTTATGAGTAATGTCTTTTTCAGGTCAAGATAATAAGAAACTTTTCTTTGCAGTTAATTTACCTTGATCACATAGGGTTTTTTTTTTCATCATATATTTTGCCTTGGTAATGTGCTTTTCAATTAATTGAATTCAAAACACTGCAAGATACATACAAAATACAAAAGCAGAGAATATCTAATAAGCAGTCACCCCACATAAATAATCCTCATTCTAAATTACTAAGCTGGCTATACAGAGTTAATAAAGTTCAAAGAAACAAAAATGACCAGCAAAGCATAGCATTAAAATGTAGAAAAGTTCTATTATGTGAAAAAATATTTAAAGCATATTTCTCTCTAAGGTAAAGCTGTTGTGACTTTAATGGATCTGAGCAGTAAGTTTAGATTCTGAGTTGAAATAAGCTTGAAGAAGTACCAGGAAAGAGCATAGTTCAGTAGCAAGGGCTGGAAAAATAGGAAGAAAAAATAAAATGAAGCCAAGGAAGAAGATGAGATCTAAGTTTTGTGTAATTAAAATGAAAACTTTCCATTATGCTTACATAGATTTTTATATAAGTCAGCATTCAAACCCAAATTGCTACCTGTCCATTACCTAGAAGATACCCAAGGAACTCTGCTGTTGAATTAGTGAGAATTCATTGGCATGTTTTTTTTATAATATTAGATATATGAGTTGCATGAACATTTTGGGCAGTGTTACTGAAAATCACCTCAGTTAGAATACTTCAGTAGTTTCCAACATTTCTAATTAAGCACTAAAACTTTAATAACCACTTAAAGAACATTTTATAATATAGGCTTAAGTGAATGAATTATGTTGCATTACTTCCAAAGGAATTTAGCAATGACCTAACTAAGACCATTGTTGGCACTGTCTTAATGTTAGTATTAATTCTCTTAAATGGAAATAAATATTGACTTGGTTACTTATTCATTCACTCAATATCTATCAGCATGGTTTTGAGTGAAGCACTGTAGTAGGTCATGTAGAGAATATTCAAATGAATTAGGCAGCAGCTCTATCCTTTCTTATTCCATAGTTAGTTTGAGAAAATAAAATATACACGCAAGACTATAACATGAAGTCGGGAGTGGTAAATGATACAAGAGACATTGTATTAGTTACTTTCACATAGCTGTGACCAAATACATGACATAAACAACTTAAAGAGCCGGGTAGTGGTAGCACACGCCTTTAATCCCAGTACTCGGGAGGCAGAAGGTAGGCAGATCTCTATGAGTTGGAGGCCAGCCTGGTCTACAGAGTGAGTTCCAGGATAGGCTCCAAAGCTACACAGAGAAACTCTGTCTCGAAAAAACAAAAACCAAAATCAAATGAAAACAAAACAAAACAAAACAAAAAACAACTTAAAGAGAGGAAACCTTTGTTTCAGTTCAGTTTCAGAGGGTTCAGCCCACTATGATAACAGGGAAGCAGGTGAGTGGTAGAGCAGAGCAATTAATGTCACAGTGGTCAGAAAGCAAAGTAAAAGGGACTACAGATGAGGCCAACCTCCTATTTTTTTCTACAATCTCCCAGTAACGACACTGCATTATGAATCCATTGTTGGGTTAATCCATTGATTAGGTCAAAGCTGTCAGGACCCAATCACTTTCCCCAAAGCCAATATCCAGTCAACCAAGCTCCCAAATTACATGAGGCTACGGGAGACATTTTATATTCAAACCGTGACAAACATGGACATAAAGTTTAAAAAGAGTAAGATTGTATTTGTAGGAGCCAGCTACAATAAAGGCTTGGTGGAGAATGAATACTGTGTTTTTCTTTTTTCCTAGCAAGGAATGCTTACGCAGAGGAGGCTTTGGGAGGTTAGAGCTTTGTCTCACTTCCAGTTTGGTCTGCTCTGTGTTGTAGTTGAAGATGTGATCTCTCAGTTTCCTGATCTCCTGCTGCTGTGCTTCCTTCCACTATTAGAGACTGTTCCCTTAGAATCATAAGTCAAAATAAACACTTTCTTTCATAAGTTGCTTTTCCTTATGGTATTTATCACAGCAACAAAAAGTAACTAGTAAAGTATGTGTGTACATTGAAATCTATATTCTGCATGTGAGAAAAATAAGTTATATTTTTGTTTTGTGAGTCTGGATTATTTCTTTAAATAGGATGATCCATCCATTTTCTTGAAAATGATGTAATTTCAATTTTCTCTACATATGAATAAAGTACCATTGTATCCCACATTTTTTTATCTGTTCATCCATTGATGTGCACCAAGGATGGCTACATTGACTATTGTGAATAGTGCAACAATAAACATAGATGTCCAGGTATATCTGTGCTGTTAAGTTAGAGTCCTTTGTGTATATTCCAGGAGTTGTGTACCTGGGTTATGTGGAAATACAATTTTTATTTCTTTGAGTAACCTCCATACAGTGTTTCTCTTTTCCTACATCCTCACCAACATTTGTAGTCATTTGTTTTTTGATGATGGCTGTTCTGAATAATGAGATTGAGTCTCAAGGCAATTTTAATTTGCATTTCTCTTATAGCTAAGGATGGTGAACATTTTCATATATACCATTTTTGTTTCTTCTTTTGAGAACTGTCAGTTCAACACATTTAGCCATTTATTGAATGTATGATTCAGGTTTGGTGTTTAATTTTTATCTGTCTGTACATTCTAGATATTAATTTCCTATCAGATATATAGCTATCAAAGATTTTCCCTCACTCTGTAATCTCTTCACTCTAATGTTTCTGTTACTATGCAGGTTTTAAAATTGCATGTGATCCCATGTGTCAATTCTTGCTAATATTTCCTGAGCAATTGGAGTTACTTTCAGAACATCTTTGCTTATGCCTATAGCTTTAAATGTTTTCCCCAACAATTTTACAGTTTCAGGTCTTACTATTAAGGTCTCTGATCCATTTTGAAATTATTTTGTGCAGGGGAAGAGATAAGAATCTAGTATCATTCGTATATATGTAGATACCCAGTTTTCTTAGCACTATTTGTTGAAGAGGCTGATTTTTCTCTAGTGTATGCTTTTGACACCTGTTGTGTGACACTATCCCTAGAGAGATGTTCTGGGGAATATTATTTTAAGGTGTGTTACTTTTGTTTATATTGCATTTGTTTAACTCTGTGAAGCTGTGTTGCTGTGCCTGTCTAAAATACCTGATGGTCTAATAAAGAGCTGAATGGCCAATGGCAAGGCAGGAGAGAGAAAAGATAAGCAGGGCTAGCAGGCAGAGAGAAAATATAGAAGGAGAAATCTGGGAAGAGAAGAGATCTAGCAGTAGCCAGAGAAGGAGGAGGACTCCAGGGGCTAGCTACCCAGTTACACAGCAAGCCACGGAGTAAGAGTAAGATTTACAGAAATAAGAGAACAGGAAAAGCTCAGAGGCAAGAAGTAGATGGGATAATTTAAGTTAAGGAAAGCTGGCAAGAAACAAGCCAAGCTAAGGCCAGACATTCATAAGTAAGAATAAGCCTCCGTGTGAGATTTATGTGGGAGCTGGGTGACACCCCCCAAAAGAGTAAAGAGCAAAAACAAACAACAAAAAGATGTGAACAAACATATCATTACCCTAGATAGGAAACAAACAACAGACCTAAGTAACAATACCCAAGTCCAACTTGGTGAACCAATGAGGTTTTTTTGGATTACTTAAAAGTGTATATATGAAGGCATCAGAAAAACAAATGCCACACATTCTCTCTCATATGCAGATGCTAGTTATGAACCTTTGGATATGTGTGCTTAAATTGGGGTACTCATAAAAATCAGGAAACTAGTAATGGGCTATAGGGTAGGTTTTAAGGGAAGAGAGATAGTGCACAGTTAGTATGGAGGGCGGAAGAAGAAATAATGGACCAGGAGGGGTTAAGTGGGATGAGAGATGGGAGGGCAAGGTTGAAAGGGGAATATGGGAAGGGAAAAACTATATGAAAGACTTTTGAAAATGTCATATGGAAACTTACTACTATAAAATCTTCCTAAAATATACATATACATAAAAGAGTTTACATGTGTTTACCCTACAATGGGGTAACAATGCCACTACTAGACACCAAAAATTTAAAAAAAAAAAAACGAATAAAAATAAAAAGCCTAGTACCAAGAGTAGGTTACCTCTTTCAGAGTTTTTAGAAAGTGGGGCCTCATAGACCCCCCAATATTGCAGACTATTGCTATTGTTCTTCATTGTGCTACATAATTTGAGGATAAGACTCTATTCTTGAAAATACCGCATGCTTAAGTTATAACTTCATCCCTATTGGCTAGCTTTCATGGTGCTGGAAGGTGTTTTGCATGTTACTGGGAGAGAAAAGTAACCAATAGTCTTACATAGCTGTGAACCCTGCAAACTACAATAACAAGTAGCCTGGCAAGATATGCCCATGTACAATAGTGGCACAAATGTTATGGGAGGAACCAACCACTTTCTGCATAAAATTAAGACCTATTCCACAAGACAGAATTCATGCCTGGCACCATTACAGTGTCAAAGAACCCATGGATGGGTAAGTCATAGGTCTTAGGTGAAAGCTTACTATTATTACTCTGCTAAGTGGATGTAGTATTAGACTGTGTCCTAAGTACTTACCTTTATACCCATAGATTAGTGCATCTCTTAATCTTCATCAGAGAAGCTTCTTTTTGAGGTAGATGGCGATTAACAGAGACCCATAAGTGGTCAATTTGCAGAGAATAAGAGACTATGGAGTGCTAGAACTAAATGGGACATCTATATCACATTTCTTCCTCCCAAGGCTCAAGAATTGTCATAGGAGAGAGGGAGAAAGATCGCAGGAGCCAGAAGCAGTGGATGACTGCAGTGAAACAATGTCTTACAGACATGACAGAGCTATTGCACACATGCACTCACAGCAGCTATGACTGCATATATAAGACCTAAGCAAGATAGAGGTATACAAAATCCAGCATGTATTGGGAAGGGGATCACAAAGTCTCATCCCTAGCTAAGGAGCTAATAGCAACTGATTGTGGTGGTATTTTATCTATGTCTCCCAATAAAATTTATCTGAGGATCAGAGGAACAAAGTTAGCTGCTAGCCTTGCAATGTTAGCACATGCCCTTAATCCTATCATCTAGCAGGCAGGATCTGTCTGGATCTCTGTGAGTTCCGGGTTACACTAGGAACAGAGTCAAGCATGGAGACACACGCCTTTAATCCCAACATCAACCATAAAATTCAGGAGGGCTATACAGACAGACAGGAAGTGATGTAGCTAGGCTGAGAGAGCCAATGGGAGAACAGAACAGAAAGGGATATAGGCGTGGAGATACAGGAAATCACACACTCTCTTTTGGAGGCAGCAGCTTGTGAGGTGAGGCTGGTAGCTGTTCCTAATTCCTCTGATCTCTGTCAGACTTTCACCCCTATCCCTGGCTCCATGTTTTATTTAACAAGACCATTTAGAAATTTGTCTTACAACTGATGGTTGCTAGAAAAGGGTCAATTTTCTCCAGGAATGCTGCCCCTGTGAGAGTACCAATGCTCTACTAGGTGGCCCTACACTCACGCACATGCTGGCAGCACTAAGTGAACTAAGTGGGCTGAAAAAAGAGCACCTGACATTGGGACTGAATAGTGGTGGAGGGAATAGAGGGAGAATTGGAGAGGTGTGGGTGTCGGGTGGATTTAATCCAAATGCATTACAGGCATGTATGAAATTTTCAAACAATAAAAAGGTATATAGGTGAGGGATTACTTACAGGAGTACAGACAACTCAAATGCAACTACATCACCAAAAGCTCACCCCAACATGGGGTGAAAACTGGAACCCTGTAGGTCTCCACACTACTTAAACTTAGGAAGAGAGATTTCCTGTGCTTCTGCTAAGTTTTAGGAAAATTTTGAAGCTTTTGAGTTACCTATTTCTTGAATCTTAATGAGTCTCCTTCTAGAATTTTCTGAGTCTTATAGAGCCTGTTCAAATGGAATGTTTCAACTTCTAGGAAATCACTGCATAACAACACCTTTTTTCAAAAAAATTGGTGACTGTGACAATGTGAGTGTATTTCTGCTTTTTATTATATTTCACTGATCTATGTGTTTGTTCTTACACCAGTTGCCTGCTGGTTTTGTTACTATAGCTCTGCAATATAATTTGAGATCAAGTGTTGTGATACTTCCAGCATTGTTCCTGTGCCTAGAATTGTTTTGGCTACTCAGGATTGTTTGTGCTTCCATACAAATATCGGGGTTGTGTTTTCTAGGTATGTGAAGAATTGTGAATGAGATTTCACAAACGTAAAATGCTTTTAAGGATACTAATTTATGAATCACTTTCATATAATAGATAATATTTAAATCCATGGACTTGTATAAGACCAATAGGGAGGAAACATTGCTATAATGGGACAAGAGAGCTTGGACCAAGTCTTAGTTACTTGAAAGATGGATAATATTTTGATAGACAGAGATATAAATAGCATCTAACTGTAAAGAAGAACATAGTGAACAAAGGCTAAGTTAAAGACGAACTTAGCGTAAGTAGGAGAGCATGACTAATCCTAGTTTTGATTCTCAGATGTCAACTGGCAAATCATGGAAGATTTTTAATTTTCAGGGGGTTTCTGCTTCTGATGATATCTGACTAGTGCACACATATGACCATGATTCTCTTCATAATAACTATAAATATAAACCAATTTTTCCAACATAACATTTTATTGATTATTTGGGAATTTCACATCATGCACCCGATCAGACTTGTTTCCCAGTCCTTCCATGTCTGCTCCCTCCCTTGTGACCTCCCCCACCAAAAAAAATAAAAATTAAGAAAAAAAAACAAGTACGATTTGTCCACATACTCACTGGTGCATGGGCAAACTCTCAGTGACCTGCGCCTTGAGAAGAACGGATTCTGAAACCAATTTTTAATCTTACTAAAGGCACTGGAGAACAAATAAAAACTATCAAGTGCTGAATGTGTAAATGCTTGAAGGAGAATACAGCTCTCTTTGAGTTTCCCATATTTATTAGCTTTTTGCTTAGAGAAAAGTTCTGGCCTTCACCAAACAAAGTAGATATAACTAACAATATTTACTGAATAACCAGAAAGCATTTAGAGAGAAAAGTAGAAATCTCTTAAAGAAAATACCCAGATTCCAGGTGTTTTCAATTCTGTGTTTTAACTTTGCCTAAATCTCTGGTTGATCCTGAAAACATGTGTACATGGCAGATTACAAGAAAACCAGCTCAAGCTTAAAGATTTGGGCTAAAACTTCAGCTGCTGCCCTGTTTGGAATCTGAGTTCAGCTCAGTTCCTTGCCTATAAAAACAAACAAAAAAGATCAAAACTCCTTTGTAGGATCGTAACTTAATCTATACTCGCTAGGTATGTCATTTACAACATGTAGGATATAATTCATAATCATTAGATACATGAATAGTAAAACATGACTCATGCTCAAGAGAAATAATAACCAATGGAGAAGATGTTGCAATGAACATCCAAAAGGAAATGCACTTACAGTGAATAGAGCTGGGCAGTCAACTCATCATTGCATACTTTGGGAGAATGCATCATTTAAGTCGGTAGATGAGATGAATCTAAGTAAACAAAGGCCAGAGGTAGGAGAACAGGAAGGAAGCTATTAATTAGCAAAAAGATACTTTGTGGAAGACATAACTTGGATATAGAATGAGAAATTCAGGTTGGGAAACATTTGATTTCAAATGTTAACATGATATTCAGCTGGAGTATCCAACGTAGAGTCCCAAATACAAGATGGAGTTGTGCAAAAGGTCAGAAAATGAAGCCTGAAGAAAATAATTTGGAGTCTGTCAATATAGAAGAGATTACTGAAGTCCTTTGGAAGTTAGATTAGATTTTCAAAGTAGAATATGGATATTTAAATGACAAGTTATGTGCACTAGTTGTCAAGTACTATGATGCTTAGTGTTGTCAATTTGAGAAGATCTAGAATGTCTCGGCATGCCTGTGGGGGATTATCTTGATTATGTTACTTAATGTGGAAAGACCCATCTTAACTACCTGGGAGACCATTCCCTGGGCAGGGAATCCTGTATTGTATAAATGGAGAAAAGGTACCAAGCAGTGGTATGTGCTGATTAGTCTCTGTTTCTGTTTATGGATACAATGTGACCAGGTTCGACAAGCTCCTGTAGCCTTGCTTACCTATCTTGATGGACCATTCCCTTAAATTGTGAGCAAGAATAAACCATTTCTCCCTTAAGTTGCCTTTGTCAGAGTATTTTAGAACAGCAACAGGAAAAGAAAGGAATACAATTACCATGTGCTTAAACAACAACCAGCCAGAAGAGGCAATGCATGCCTATAATCATGGCAGAGACTGGAAGATTGTGAGTTCGAGGCTAGCTTGGACTACATAATGAGATCCTATCTTTAAAAAAAAAACAGCAACCATTTATTTGGCCTAAATTTTCATAAAATGAGAATTTGGGCTGAATTCAGCTGGACATTCATTCAGCTCTCTTGTAGATCCACTCACGATTCTGCAGTTAGCTGTCCAGACCTTGGCTGGACACACTCACTATTTTTGAGCAACAGCTAACACGTCTTATCTCTACTTCATGTGTTCTTTCTTCCCTGAATATTTCTGACCTACATGTGTTCATGTGGCTTCTGAGAAAGGAAGCAAAGGTGTGCAGTATTAATGTGGCTCAGACTTGAAACCAGTACCACATTGCATCCATCACATTCTATTGGCTAAAGGTAGTCATCAGGTTGTCCCAGGTTCAAATAGCAGAAAAGTATCTCTGCCTTGATGGGACAAACTGAAAAGTCATGCTGCAAAGTGGCATGGTGTCGTATGACAAAACTTTTCCTAGGGATATGCAACATACATGTCTATTCACTCCAGTTAGCACATGAACAACTGAATAAGGACTGATACTACCAAAGTCCAGTTTGGTGAACCAATCAGTTTTATTGGGGTTACTTACAAGAATATAGGTGAGGGGTTACTTACAGGAGCAGAAGTGACTCAAAGACAGCTGCATCACCAAAGCCCATGCATGACAGCTCACAAAAGCTGGAAACCTGGTGCATACTGCACAGCCTGCAGGCAGCTAACAGGATGGAGTGTGTCCTTACCAAGTGCCTCAGTTGGTTTAAACCTCTTCCCAGCAGCTCGGCTGGTTTCTGCTTCTTCCAGGCAGCTGGTCGGGTCTCAGAATCTTCTTTGCAGCTTTTCTCCTCTGAGAGTCTTCCTTGAAGCTCAGCTTTTTATTGTTCATTCTGGCAGGGTGGTGACTAGTGAATCTGGTCAGTTTCAGGGAGTTCTTGAAACTATTTTTTAGCTGTTTACCTCCCTGCTTTAGGAGCTCCCCTGCAGGATAGAATGTTTTGATATCTAAGGAGACTGTTACACGACACATGGATACAAACTTAGTTTGTGATTTGCAATCTACCATATAATCAGGGACATAACCATGGGTTTGCATACTCATGTTTGTAGAACATTATTCATGATAACCAAAAGAAGCAACCCATTTTCCCATTGATGAATGAATAAATAAAATAAAGTCTGTCTATTATAAACAATATTACAAATCACAACCGGTCAAAGTGCAGAGAATAAGCATCTGTAGAATGCTCAGGCACAAATGGGACATTTCTGTTATATCCCTTCCTCCTAAGTGGGGAGCTACTGACAAGTAGATGGCTTCTGAGGGAAGGAGAGTTCATTTTCTTTTAGGGTATGGCCCATGATAGTCAACCGTGTTCCAGTGGATGGCCCCAGACTCATGAGTATACGAGCAGCACAAATTGGAATCAGTAGGCTGTAAAACACACACACAGTCAGGAGGGGATGGGGTAGATATTGGAGGAGTCAGGGGAAGCAGTAGGGGTGAATATTATCAAAGTGCATTGCGTGCATGTATGAAATATCAAAAGTTAATAAGATACTATGTTTTAAAAGACTATTACAAGGATGTGGATAAATATCCAAATTAAAAAGTCCTTAGGAAAAGATTCAGAGGGGCTTTGACTGCAGGAGCGTCTATCCCTGTGAAATTTGGATGCACTAGCCTCTTGGCACAGAGATGTGTTCATCAGCCTGGAAACTCTCCAAACCCCACAGCTTAGGAAGTTTTAATGGCTGCTTCATCACATAGGCATGATTAGTTATTAACTCAATCTCCCATCCCTTTCTTCTCCTTGGGGCATGACAGGGATGAAAGCTCCAAGCTTCTAATCATATTCAGAGCCCACCCAAAGTCACCTTATTACCACTGACAAAATTACAAGAGTTTTGGGAGCTCTGTGTAAGGAATTAGGGGCAGAAACCATGTGTGTGTGTATGTGTGAGTGTGAGTGTGTGTGTGTGATGTTATAACATGCAAAGGAATATTATTCAACCTTAAAAGTAGGAAATTCTGTCCCATGCTGCAACATGAATGAACCTCGAGGGCATGG
>LZPO01034338.1:1395772-1416048 GCA_001675575.1 Neotoma lepida
AGCCAATATGATTCTGTAAATCTTTAATAACAAAGTTAAATTTAGAATGTTTAATCATCATTTCAATGGATACTGTGAAAAACAGAGTGGCAAGGGAGCCTCTTCATTTTTTTCCTTCAGAAAAAAAATTGCATTTAAAAATACAACTATCAAGGTGGTTAAAATGTTCCCAAAGTACTACACCTGTCAAAGACATTATATATGCTTAGAATCTGATTTTTAATTTTTTTTCTTATTTTTTGGGGACAGCTCAGGCTAGCCTGGAACTCGCTCTGTAGACCAGGCTGGCCTTGGTCTCACAGAGATCCGCTTGCCTCTGCCTCCCAAGCACTGTGGTTAAGGCATATGCCTCCATGCCTAGATACGAGTCTGCTTTTTAAATACACACAATAACAATTACAATTCAAAATGAATCCATTGATAACATTAAAATTGGCTTATTAAAGATATACCTCAACAAATTGCCTTTAGAAAGTTTGTTTCCTTTGGTTGTTAAATCATTAATCCACATTTTTTCCTTGGCATGTGTCAATATGCAGGGAGAAATCATTTAAAATTCTACTTTATCCTTGTTCTGTATAGTATGCATTTAGATAAAGAAAATTCAAGCCTACTTATTTAGCATCTACTATATGCAAAGGTACTGTGGTATACGTGCTGTTTCAATTTTTTCCTTCCTGTAACCCAGCAGAGAGGATTGTGGTACCCATTGTTACAGATTAGGAAACTAAATTCAGTAGTTAAGAGCACAAACATTATAAATTATAAATGGCAGAGCCATAATTTGAAGCCAGGTAGATACAATTTGTGTCCTTTGCTTTATGTTAGAATAGCTGCTTCAAATCATTTGTAGAAAGAGGCAAGGCATAAACATGTTAATAGTTAGAGATCATGTATTCTTCATAAGCAAATATAAGATCTGATTTGGGAAAGCATTAATATATATAATATATTATTATATATATTATATATATACATATAGTGTGTGTGTGCTCGCGCGCGCGCACACGCACTTGCATGTGCATGTATCAGTGTCATTTTTCCAAAGCCTGGTGGATGAGATTCCACAAACTGTAATTTCTAAAAATTTTCTTACTATCCTGGCATAAAATACATCAGAGCTAGGTGTTGTCTAGGTTTATTAAAAGTAGACTTCAACACATTGCCTTTAGATAATTTGTTTCCTTTGGTAGTTAAGCTATTGCAAGTAAAATAGTTCTGATATGATTTTAAAATACTGAAACCAGTGAGAGAAGAGTTGAGAGTTTTCATAAAGAGCTACTGTTGATACCCATTATTATGTCATCTCCTCCCCAGTAGACTCACATCCAGGAATAATTGTGTTTTACCAGAGAAATATCAGGGTTTCTAAAGAAATAGTTGCTTGAGCAAATGCATCGGAAATTTCCTCTCCATGCTAAAAGATTTTAAGGTTGGTCTATATAGGATTACATTTATGGTCTCATCAGTAGATAGACTGAGCTCTTGAAAACAAACTCTGTTTTATACTTCTCTGAATCCTCAGCAGTTAACACAATGCCTGGCACATACATATTATGAACTCAATAAATGTCTGTTAAGTGAATTATGAAGGTCGGGAATAGGGTGCTTATGAGTCTTAATCGACATTCTTATTATTTTAATTCCTCATTGAAATATGAACAGTTTTAGAAGACCTGTGTTTCTCTAAAAACATAAGCAGTTTCTTCATTCCTTCATACCAGCCTTCCTGCTTTAAGACCTCACACAAGTATCATGGTGTTCAAAACAAAAAACCCTTGTGGTTGAACTCAAACATGGGTCATAACATGATAGGCTAGAACTAGGCCAAATGTTTAAGGCAAATTTAGGATAATGAAGTACTATGTAAGCAAAGTCAGGTTATTAGAAAATAAAAAATCAAAATCACTTCCTAAATAGATATTCAGAAGTTCTTAATGGTTTACTTAAAGTTGCAAGTACTTTTTTGTTTGATATTTGACTGCTTAGGGGATGGATATCAAGGAATTGTGGTTCTTCTGTCAGGGACAAATATCACTAGATGACAAGCATAACTTAAAGTATATGGTCTTCCTTAGTTGTGCTGGAATTGGGATAAATGCTAATCTAAATAGAAAACAATGTACAAATAATAAAATGTTTTTTTTTGCTCTTTAAAAATAGTCACAATGCAATGTATTATATGTAATTTGAACAATGTTTTTATACAATGTGTTGCATAAAAATAGCCACCTTGACTTCCTTTAAATAACAAGTACCTAACAGGCATTGAAAAAATACTGTATTTGATAACAAAAAATGAGAACTTTGTATTGTAGATTTAGTGAACATGCAGCCATTTTTAACCGCAAAAATTACATAGTAACCCTTATTATAATACAGCATAGGGTGTCTATGATGTTTCTAATATGTATTATATAGGTTTCTTAAGTTTAATCTATTCAGAAAGTATTTTATTCATCTATGATGATTGACTTTGAACAAATGTTTTATTAAGTTCTTTTCCATTTCTTGTTTCATTTTTGCCACTTTTCAGGTTTTTTTATTTCCCCCAAGTGAAGATCTGAGGCAAGGACAGGTACTGTTTTTGTCAACTGTCAAGTAACTGTGCCACATTACTCAATATTTCATTGTTTTCAGTGATTCTGATACAGGACAACATTTTTTTAAAAGTCTAGAAACCTGCTTTATTTTGGCAGCCAGATCCTGTGTTAGAGTATATCCAAAATGTGAAACTTCCCATGTCCCTTTGAACTTTAAGAGAGAAAAGTGTTGATTCAAAGAAGCAAGTATAGGCACACATGGCCTTTCCTTTACTACAGTTCTGGAAATTACAATAAATAAATATATCTAATTTTACATAAGAAAATGACATAATTTAGGTGTGCACTCCTGAACCAAGGATTTGACTTGGTAAGTTGTAAAATAAATAGAAGTGTAGCAAAAAATTCTTATCATTGTAATGCTTAGCAAGGTTTGTTCTATCCTTCCATGTTCAAGAACATGTGTTGTGCCAGGCTATAAATGATGAGTGAAGTCAGAGTGGCCAAATTCACTCACTGCACATTGGATGCATTAGGCATGTAATGAAGGATAGTAACATTTGCTTGTCTCTCTAATGATGCATAAGTCTAATAGTGTTCAACTGTTGATGTATTTTGGTGAAAAATACATTTTTAAGCCTTCAAATACACCTGCACAAGTGTGCGTGTGTGTGTATTTACATCCTATTCTCTGAATTCAGATCATAGGGAAATTAAATGATTAAGTTTTAATACATGGTATTAACCCATCCTCATACTCACCAGTGTGTTGTTTAGATTTAATACAGTGACTACTTATATCATGAATTTGGAACAAACATCAGCTGCTCAGATAGTCTGATTTATCAGTTTAATAGCAAAAATCATAAACACAAAGGAAAATATAAACAATAAATCTTACTTGCTAAGTAAAATGTGTCAAGATTCAACTAAATAAGTACATTCTACAAATACACTGTGTACATATTATAAAACAAGTACAGAGGAAATTATGCTCATATAGTATGTAATGATCATTTAGTACATTTGATCCGTTCTAAGTGAATTAATTAGTTATTATTATGGTTAAGAATTTCAGCTTTATCACTTTGAAATTTAGAAGGAACTTTGTCAGATCATTTGCTTTCTACCAAAGTGTTTTTTCAAAAAATTTGAAGCTATAAAGGCCTGTGTTTTGAGCCTTGACCTTGCCTCTGAATAACTTTCTGACCATATGAAGGTTATTTGCTGTGTTTATTCTTGAATCTTCAAAAATAAGTATAAAAATATTGACCAGAGTTGTGATGAGAATTAAATGAAATGATAATGTGTGTAAAATAGTTGTATAATCTATGATTTGTGCTTATTAAATGATACTTATATGTGACCTGTTCAAAGAACAGTCTTCTTGGATATTTTTTCCAGAATTAAGTAAAGCAGGTAAAATTGTTTATTTGATCATTTTAAACAGAATCATTGTAATATCTGAATAAAACTATAAGGGTAAGATAAACAGAAATCTCTTCAGTCTTGTCCTTTTTGTGTTGTTCTTTCCAAATATTATCTTTAAATACAAACCAATAAAGAGCATCATGAAGGACATGTAAGGAAAAGGAGGACAGAAACGTGTGTTCCCATTTTAAAACTGTTCAAACCAGAAGGTGTGTCATAAACTGGCTTGCCAGTTTTTTTTCTTAGAGATGAATAAAATGATAGTAGACTTTACACACGATGCTGTCTTATGATCAATGAAATACAGGATGGCCTGTACATCGATCTCTTGAAGACAGTGTATTTGTGAAGAAATGGTTAAAGGCAATATATAGCATCAATAGATACAATTTTAATTTTCTGAAGTATATCAAAATAAGTTATACACATATTTTCATAATTTAGGGTTAATCAGTTCTTGTTCATTTTACTTTTAGGGAAATTAATATAGCACATCTCCCTTCCCATTACTGTAAGTACATTTATTTTGATTATTGAACAGGCCATGGATAAATAGGATTTCCTGTCTAGAAATGTAAACCTTTGGATTTTGTCTGTTGTGAGGTGTTGGTATTTCAAAAACTTTAAATACTATAGAGTATTTTACAGAGAAAACTCTAGAGACACTCTTAAACTCTCCAGAGACTCTGGAGTTGTTATTAAAGGATATATGTGACCAGCAATCAACCTCTCCCCCTAAAAAATAAGAGCACATAACATCCTTAAGTTTAAAAAATGTGGAGTTAAATGAGATTAGCCAGTATCTTTACTGCATAATTTCTGAGAACATTTAAGATATTGTACATAGTGAAACTGCAAAACAGTATTTGAGCCAGGGGTATATAGTGAGATCCTGTGTTTATAAAACAAACAAGCAAAACAGCAAAAATTGTATTTGAGACTTGATGTCAGAGTCCTGTTTTCATGACACAAGTATTTTACAGAACAGTTTCAGAAAGTTCAGTATCTTCATTATTGCCTGGAGAAGAGCTCCTATTTTTAATTGACTATACTGAAGCTTTTGACTTTGTCAAGAAAAATTTCATTTCATTTTTAATTAAAATCTTTCTAAGTTGTATAATAAATTTCCAACTCAGTAGTGAACTGAATTGAAATATGAGATGTCTCAGTGGATAAAGATGTTTACTCACCAAGCCTGATGACCTGAATTCAATCCTGGGGCCCACATAGCAGAAGGAGATAGATATCCAACTCACATAAATTGTCCTCTGATCTCCACACATGTGTATGCTGTGGCACATGTGCAGTCTAATGTAATTGTGCCCACCCCCAGCAAATAAATGTTAAAAATACAAATTTTTAAATAAAACGTTTTAAAATGAAAAGTTTTGATTTAATTTTTGATAATTCTTAGTTATATAGTTCTTTAATATCAAGCCTTTACTAAATCACCCCTACATTAACTTCCTCTAACTTTAGTTAGTTATTCAGAGTTTTTAATTTTTTTCTTTTTGTTTTCAGATAAGATCTCAATGTAGTCCAGGCTGGCCTCAAGGCTGTACTCAAATTTGCTGTGTGCCTGAGGCTGGCCTAAAACTCCTGATTCTCTAGCTTCAGCTTTCCAAGTGCTGGGATTATATGTGTACACCACCCTGCTAAACTTTAAAAAAAAAGATTTTTTTAACTATATGCCACTTTATTCTTCAGTCAATCTCCCTGTCACCTTACATTGTCCTTATTTTTTAATTAACTGCTTCTAACTTACAGTTAGTAGAGGGTAGAAAACTAGAGTTAATAAGATGGAGCCATTTTTAACATGGGAATATTTTTATTTCATTTTTTAAATTTACCAAATACTGTAAAAGAACGTCCTCAACCTTCTGTTAGATTCTGTCCAATATGTAGAGCAGGGGTATCCAACTTTTGATATTGCAACTTGACATCATTTATAGATAGCTTATAGTTATCTAGAGACTTATATAAGCTGTGGGTTGGTATAGACATACCTAGAGGATCAGGTATTTACTGGACATACTACCTAATAGTAAATGGTAATCTTTATGTTTGGTATACCATAATAAAATGTCTCATTGCCTTCTCTTAAAATGTCAGCTACAAAGTAGAATGTGAATGAAGTAACGACCAGGCAGCTATAAAGTGGAAAGCTAGCTTATCTCCCTATGTATAATCAGATTTTCACACTATGGGTCCAGTTTTGTTCTTGGGAGATTTTGCTGGTTTCCCAAATATTAGATATTCTACACTTAGATATCAATCCAAAAGCACTTTTAGATTTCTTTGTTCTCCAATAGTAGAAGTAGTGTTACAGCCAAAGTAAGTTAAAGAGAATTTTTGCATCTTAGCTAATACAGTCTCTTACACATATTAGGTGTTGTTTTGTTGACCCTATAAGTTGATTTTTATATCATCATCTTTCATAGGATGATCTTTAAATCTGACCTGGTCATCTAGATTTCTGGGTGCTTAGCTTTAATCCTTTGGTTCACAAAACTTGTTGTAGGAAACTTAGTTCAGTCATATGATATGTGTTAGAAGCAGGTATCAAATGATAGCCTGAAGCAAAAGACCATTTTGTCACTAATAAATTGAACTGCATCTTATATGCAGTGGTTGGGACAAAAATCTTTGTTCTAGAGATCTTCTTATAAAACCTACAGTAAAATCCTTAACATTAGAATGTTACTATTTCTTCATATTTGGGAGCAGAGGTGGCACTATTTATTTTTTATTCTGGAAACAGTATAAAATAATGAAGATTTACTTTTAAAAAGAGCTGTTAGCTGGGCATAATGGTACATATATGTAATACTAGTGCATGGGAAGTGAAGGCTTGAAGATGAGTAGTTAAAGGTTATCCTGGACTACATAGTAGTCAAGTTTGAGACCAGTCTGAGCTATGTGAGACTTCCTCTCAACTGGAGAAAAAAAATGGATCTGGGGAGATGGTTTGGTGGATAAAAACAGTTACCATTTAAACATGAAGACCTGAGTTTTAATTTGCAGAACTCATGCAAAAACCAGATTTGTAGCATGAGCATTTATATGTATTTCCATCACTCCTAGTGGGAGGTGGAAGGCAGAGAGAGAAAGAATCCCCTGCAACTCAGGGGCCAGATGGCCTGGCTTGTGCAGAGGAAAAACAACAGAGACTCAGTCTCAAATAAGGTAGAAGGGAATGACCTTCAGAGATTGTCCTCTGATCTCTACATGTGCACTTTGGCTTGTACATACCCACACTCTTCACAAATGCATACATACACATTGTACACACACACAAAGATAAATTAATTTTTTAAAACTGAAAGGGATCTGGGGAGATGGCTGAGCAATTAAGAATGCCTGCTGCTGTTCTTCCAGGGGACTGATCTTCAGTGTCTAGCACCCATGTCCTTCCTTGGACTTAACCACCTGTAACTCCCAACTCCAGGGGATCTGTCGCCCTCTTCTGGCTTCTATGGGCATCTATATGCACTTGGCAACCTCCCATGCTCATATAAATAAAAAATCAAATTATTTTATAAAATTAAAACTTGTAGCTCAGCACTGTTCAATACATTATTAATAGTGGGTTATTAAACATTTGAGATACAGTTGGTGTGACTGAAGAACTATTCCAGGGATGGAACACAGGACTTCACATATCCTAGGGAATTACCCTATCACTAAGCTACATCCCAGCCCTGAATTTTCAATTTAGGTTGAAAAGTCACCTGTATTTATTGTCTTACTATATAGACCAATGCAGTCATAGGTTGTAAGAATTTGTATGAATAGAACTCCCCTTTTCTTTCTAGTTCAATGTTCAGTTTCCCATTCTTCTTCTTATTTGTGTTTTGAAATGAATAGGTTAAGGCATTTTTCTAAATAAAAATATATTTGATACATGTTTTTCACAATTATTCCTTTCCTATCCTGATGATTTTTATAAGCCTCCTTAAGTGATGTATATTCACAATTCATCATTCTGCTCTTCAGTAGTTTTGCTGGTAGCAATTCCTGTTGAAGCAGTGAGAATATTTAGCTATCAAAATGTTAAAATTATAAGCTTCCTCTTGTTGACTGAGCTGTGGACAGAAGTACTAAACAATAAAAATAGGACAGAAAATAACATAATTATATTCTGTGTTATTGAATGAAAAAATGCTGCATGGTAACATTCTGTACATTGTGCTGTACTACTTAAAACCAAAACTGGACATAAGTGTCTTGGAACTTGAAACTTTTTTATTTTATATAAAATTTTGGAACTAAGAACAGTTTAGCCCTATTCTATGTAAGAAGACTGAGACCTAGCCAGATGTTGTGGCACACCTTTAATCCAAGTCCTAGGAAGATAGAGGCAGGCAGGCAGATCTCTGTGAGTTGGAGACCAGCCTGATGGACATAGTGAGTTCCAGGACAGCCAGGGCTATGTAGAGAGACTCTGGCTCACACACACACACACACACACACACACACACACACACACACACACAAACTGAGACCTGTTCAGAACATTCCATTTCACTAAAATTCATTTTTCTATCCACTACATACACAATTTAAAAGTAATCATTTCAAAACTGTCTTAAATAGAAAAATTTAGAGCCAGTATGTAAAAATTCAACCATTTTTTCTCTTCTGTATGTTAATTTTAACTTTGTTTACTTTGTCAGAATACTAAAATCAATTTTCTTAAACTTTAGTTTGTGAATTTGGAAAATTCCGCCAGTCTTTAGAGTAAAGAAACAACTTAGGAACATCCCTACCTGTAATCAAATAGTGTGGAGTGTCCGTTAGACTGGAACTGGAATGAGGGATACAGTTATTCTTATCTGAGGAACTTGAAGCCCAGAAGGAAAGGAACTGCTCATAAGATTGCATAGCTAGTTAACAGGAGCAAAGATTCAGACCCAAGTCTCACAGATTGCAAATTGCACTGACTTTCCACTGAGTTGGCCTGCTTGAATTAAAAACAATCCAGATGAGTGATGCCATCTAGATGAAATCATCTATAATGCAGAAAGTATCCAGGTGGTTTGCATAAGTGGCTGTGTTTGTGAGAATGTAAGGAGGTTACTGACCTGGAAAGATATGCACCTTCTCATGTGTGTGAAGTCCTCTCAATGAGGCTGATGGAAGATATGATCCTGGCATAAATTAGGAATGCTGTTCATAATAGAAACAATGTCTGTGTAGTCAGGAAAGTCAATACAAATTAATACTGCTTTACAATACAGCCTTTTTAAACTAGCCTGAGTAAAAACGTTTCACATTATATGGGAAAATGCATTCAGATTTTATGAACACCTATGTTACCAATGAAACAAAGTATCTTGTATTTGAAGTGGGGAGGAAGGAGGCTGTCTAAACATTATTTAACCAGCTGCCCTTATAGAAGCCCCTAGGTAGGAATTTGAGTAAATGTGGCTTGTTACTTGAAGTTTTTAAATAAATCATTACCTGTTGATATTTGACTCATCCTTTCACAAAAAAAAGGCCTATAAGATACTCCTTTAAAGTGCCAGGAAGTAGGATCTGCTTCAACTTAAAAAAAACTTACCAATTGAAAAGTTATGTTGCTGTAGTATAAAAAAGGGAAAATTTAAAGTTATGCAGTCAGTGAATTCTTTCATTAGACTTTTAAAGAAGTCAAGTGACCTTAATTTTTGAGATGGAAATTATAGATTTACTACAAGATTTACCTTTATAAAGTATGTGTCCTAGTTTGCTTTCTGTTGCTGTCAGTAAACATTGACTGAAACCTACTTGGGGAAGAACCAGTTTATTTGGCTTACACATCCTGATCATTGAGGGAAGTTGAGGCAGGAACTCAGGCAAGAGCTGAAGCAGATAGAGGAACACTGCTTACTGACTTGCTCTCTGTGGCTTGCTCAGCTTGCTTGCTTGTGCAACCCAGGACCACCTACCCAGGGGTGGCCCAGCCCACAGTGGGATGGACCCTCCCACATCAATCATGAATCAAGAAAATACCCTCACAGACATGCCCACAGACAAATCTGATAGAAACAATTCCTCAATTGAGGTCGCCTCTTCCCGGTTAACTCTGGTTTGTATCTAGTTGACAAAAAACTAACCAACACAGTGACTCACTTTTACTATAGTCACAAAATTGTGCATCCATTACCTGTCTGATTCTAAAACATTGCCATTACTCCAAGAAGAAATGCCCTACTCATTAACAGTCATATTTTCCCACACTTGCTGGCAACCACTGATCTATGTACTATCTTTATAGTTACCTAGTCAATCCTACAATATATGGCCTTTGTATATGTTGTCTTATGTTTTCAAGGATCATCATGTTGTGTAGAATGTATCAGTGCTTCATTTTTCCCACACTGTATGAGTGTGCCACATTTTGTTTACTCACCAGCTGATGGAATTTGACTTATTTCAAACTTCTACCTTTTGATTATTATGAATAATGGTATTATGAATGTTTGATTAAAGGTTTTGTGTGAATATATATTTTCAGTTATTTTATGTATTAGAAGTAAAGTTGTGGAGTTATGTGATCTATGGTTAACATTTTTTAGGAATTACCAAACTTGCAATTCATTTTAACCATTTTCCATTGCCCTTAATAGTATTTCTCCACATTTTCCCCAACATGTGTTACATTTCTTTACTGAAACTGCCTGTAGTCAGTATAAAGTATCTCCTTGTTTTGATTTGCATTTTCTTAGTAACTAATGATATTAAGGATTGTTCCATTTGCCTTTTGTCCTAATTTCTGTGCTTGTTACTGATTTAGGCATTTAAATGGTGTTTTTCTCTAGAGAAAAGGAAAGTGCCCTCTATGTCTATATTCTCCAAAACTTTCCCTACAACAGTAGTTTTTCGATTGGATTCATAAAGGCCTAGGTTCTATGAACATGCTTTAGGTTACCTCATCACCTAGTACATTTTATCTAAGCAGGAGCAGAGTTCCTTGAAGAACACAACATAGAGCTGTAGACTGGTTATAGAAAGCTACAGATAATACAGAAAGTACTCTTGAGGGTGAAGACACGGAATAGTCCCCTTGGTCTTGGAAACTCAGTATAATTTTTTAAGCAAAAATATAGGAATTCATGGATAATCAGAACTAAATCTAAAAAACATCTTCAAAGTTAAATGTTAACACAGTGTATTAAATGGTTGTTTTATATTTATTTATTTTTAAGTTTATTTATTATGTATGCAGTGTTCTGCCTGCATGTATGTCTTCACCCCAGAAGGGGGCACCAGATTTCATTACAGATGGTTGTTAGCTACCATGTGGTTGCTGGGAATTGAACTCAGGACCTTGGGAATAGCGGCCGGTATGCTTAACCTCTAAGCCATCTCTCCAGCCCCAAATGATTTCTTTTTAAGAATCCTCCTCAGCCAGGAAGTTGTGGCGCCACCTTTAATCCCATCACTTGAGAGGCAGAGGCAGGTGGCTCTCTGAGTTCCAGGCCAGCTTGGACTACAAAGCATGTTCTAGGATGGCCAGAGCTGTTACACAGAGAAACCCTGTCTTGGAAAACAAACAACAAAAACAACCACAACAAAAAGAATCCATCTCATTTACCTCTGTTTTTACTTACCTTCTTTCCTTCAAGTTCCTGCTAGTAATTGGTATAATTCAAGAGAATAACTATCACAGTGGATGTTTTTATCAGTAAAAGGGGAGGTTGCTTAAAGAGAGAAATAGTATAGGCAAGTTAAAAATAGGTTATGCCTTGGATCAATAAAAAGAAGAATGTGCAAATTAGTTTAAAATGTTCTTTTCCTCTTGGCTCCCTTTAGTGTGTATACTAGGTGATAATGAAGTAAGTAGAATTCTTTCCTTTGGATTATTATAGTGTAAAAATACCCGATTGTCTGGACAGACCACCAAAATAGCATAAAACAAGCTAAATTGATTAGGAATACAAACAGATGTAATTGGATATTTAGAGGAAAATTATAATCTTATAATGTAACAGCTTTCCATAGTAGAATTTTAATGATGATGTGAAAACTAAAAAACAAATGTCATTTTTAATATTAATATCACTTGGAAGAAACTTCTGGTTCTCCCAAGATGAAGGAACGCTATAGCTCCCAGGACTTCCCTTCCAACTGAAACTCAACAAATAGGACCACGAATAGTGGAGCAATGGAAAAGAAGGCAGATTGCCTGAGGACCTTGGAACTTAAAAGTAACACAAGTAAAGTGGTCTCTGGGTTTTCTTACTGATTCCTATATATCACAGACAAGATGCTAAAGGTACTACCAGGCACTAAAAGCTCAAAGAAAACTCGATCCTCTTAAGCCAAACAGTTGGGGAAAGGATAATTCAGTAAAACTAAACCTTGGCAGTTCTTATTCTCATCTACCGAAATACTGACAGGAATAGGGAACAAGTGGCAGTGTTCTGCCCCTCTAGCCCAAGGGTGTTGGCTAGGGAAAATGGGTCCTAATTACCCATTCCTTGCCTTGCAAAAAAAGTGGACAGTGCTTTGGTTCCCTCTGCTGGGTGACTTGCAGACTGTTCAGGAAGCTGGTTTTTCACCAATCCTACCCTTGTAAAAGGAAGTTGATTCTTCTCAGTGTACTGTCAGCAGTAAGTTGAGCCTCTACCACAAATCAAAATAATAAGACAAAGTAATTTGAGGCAGAGATAGTTCACACTAAGCTTTCTACCTTTTCCCCAGCATCAATCAGGCAGAAAATAGCTGGAGTTGAGAGTACTCAACTGTCACCCCTGCTAATGTCAATGAGGTTTAGCAGACAGCTGAGCCTCCACTGTATCTGGCAGAGGGTGAGACTGATTAGCCATCCACTTCCTCTTGTGTTCCTCCCTTTTGTTAACTCTCCTTGAGGAACTCTTTGAGAAGATAGGCTTTTGGCTTCCCAAGAGCCCAGAAGAAAGGTGAACTCACAAGGTGTTTAGAGGTTGGTGGTTCACTCTCTGGAACCAAGCATATAGCTAACTACATCTGCAAGAGCATTTGAGACACTGTTCTACTATTGCTTGGGTAGTCTTGGTAGTCTCCAGAGAATGTATATACTCATGCTGCCCTCACACTACACCTCAACATGGGACTGCCTGCCAGAGTATATTAAATAGGAGCCAGTTAAAATGCTTGGCATACAGGGAAAAAAAAGTCAGCCAGGCAATGGTGGCACACACTTTTAATCCCAGCGCTCAGGAGGCAGAGGCAGGCACATCTCTGACTTTGAGGCCACCCTGGTCTACAGAGTGAGTTCTAGGACAGCCAAGGCTACACAAAGAATCCCTATCTCCAAAAAAAGTCAAAAGCAAATACTGGAAAAAATCAAATACTGAAGATGAGCTTTGGCCTTAAACATCTCAACTGAAATCCAAACAGGAAAAAATGTCACTTTTTTTTAAAAAAAGCAATTTAAATTCATTTTTAAATTAATTTTGAAAAAATACTAATTTGTTTGAAAACTGAATTCTAGATTAATTCAGTTGTGTGGGGGGTACTTTTGGGGTAAGACTACAAAATAGAGTGATTTTTATGAAAATGTTTTTTAAAAAATCTCATGATCATATAGTAAATGTAAAAATAGAAGTCTAGGTGATTTTTTTTCCACAATCACACCAAAATAAACGTCTGGCCTTTGAAGCCAGCATGATGATATTTCTCATTTGAGCCTCTGGAAACTGACTAAATAAATCTGAGTTAGTCAACCCAAACAATACATAGATTATCTAATTTTAGGTTTTTAGCTCTGAAAATGGGAGGGGACTCTTAGCACGGGGAACTCCTCTAAAGCTCCTCTTAGGATATTTGCCCTAAAAGGTGAACACAGGAAAAGAGAAGTTGAAATTTACTAAATATTGCATTCGGTTGACTATACTGAATTTATAACAGCTTTTGGTGGATTGAGTATCTAAGTCTGGATTGGAAAGCTGAGGTAAATCACTTGTCCAAGAACACCTGTAGTAAAAAGCAAGCCAGGTTTTAAAAGTTGATATGGCAGACATCACAACTCATGTTCTTTTTTACTCCACTAGTTTCCTAGAGTTGGGTAATCACAGGAGTCATCCAAAATGCCCGTTTTCAAAAAAAAAAAAACTAAGCCATGAAGCTTCTGAAAACCTGATTTTGTTTCTGTGTGGAGGAAGTCCAAATAACTTTATTTTGTATTGTTTGTGTTACTAGAAACTGAATGCAGGGCCTCACAGATACTAGGCAAGCAGTCTACCTACTACTATATGTTAACAGAAAACGTAATTCTGGTCATTGTGCAGGGATTGGAAACATGCCATCTATTAAAAAGAAGTAGGGCTTGGGAGACAGAAATAGAATTAGGAATCTACATAGGAGTTATTTTAAAAGTTGGCACTACACCAGTTTCTCTGCTAGTAAAATACTGTAGGATTGGATTGTGGAAATTATAAGATTGCATTAGAGTCCTTAATCTGTAAAGAAAACCCATATTTTATTTTTCTTTTAGGTGACAACAGCTGTACCATCCATTCTTTGGCATTATCTTTCTTTACACTAGGGAGCAAATGCACCACTGATATAGATAAAACTATTCTGGATACAGATGAAAGAATTACACTTAGAAATATAAAATAGCTGCAAGCACAGAATTGGTAACTTCCTCAAGTGAGATACAAACCACAAAAATCTTACATAATCTTAATCTAAAACTTACTTTTTAAAATCAAAGGATTATAACATTTTTCAAGCTGAGGGAGCTCTCAGACTTCCTTAGGGGATCACCCACAGTGGCTTACTCTCAAATCTAAACTGACCAAAGTTCCACAGAACTCTGAGGATTGTAGCTAAATACTCCTCCAAGTGTCTTTTCCAAGATCACACTGGCTTTTAGAAATGGACAGCAAATCATGTTTACTTTTGATTCCTTACTTTATCTAGTTTTATGTTATCTTCCATTTTTTTTCATGGCCCTATTGAGAATAGATTATAGAAACTCTTTTTAGGAGATAATATGATTTGATTCAGCCAATACATTCAGCCAATGAACTGTTACAAAAATGAACCATACCCTTATTAGAATAATGTATTTACAAAGAAAAATGAACCATACCCTTATTAGAATAATGTATTTACAAAGTGATTATTTTCAGAACATGTTGTGTAAAAGAACTCTGTTTTTTCCCACTTTTAATATAAAATTTTATATTATGCAAAGAGATAAATAGGTATACTTGCATGTCAGTTCTAACAGTGTCATAACCACAGTATTTTCTGTCTAAGTGCGCTTAATGGGTACATTACATTTTGACTTTGGTTCACTTATTTTATTTACAAAATATAGCTGTGATCTTGAACAAAGTACTCTCAACCCCCCTTCATCTCTACTATACACAACATCATACCTCATGGTTTATTAATAATTGGGAATAAATTATAGAATATGTAACATATGGAAGGAGAAATTGAGTTTCCATAGGTTGTCCTTTGACCTCCATGCATGTGCTTGGCATATGCATGCACACACACATGCACACACATACAAAATGAAAAGGAATTTTAGAGGCTAGATACAGCTCAGAGGACCCAAGTTCAGTTCCTAGCACACATTGTTAGTGTGCTCACAATCTCCTGTAATTCCAGCTCATATATACATAATTACAAATAAAAAATTATATTTTTAAATTTATTTTACGGCTTAGAACAAGTTAGTTTTTAATAGGTACTTGAGTCCTTAATCTTTTTTATACTTTATTTTATTCTAAAATGTAATATTTACCTATCCTAGTTATAAATTATAACAATTTGCCCTTATTCTATTTTTATGTTAGTTGATACTCATATGTTAAAGTTTTCATATCTCCCTTGTTTACATTTATTTCGTGTTATAGTCCTAATACATGTGCTTTTGTGTTGTGGTTTGTTTAGTCTGTGGCTAAATGTTCAGTACTTTTATACACTTACTATTTGATTATTTTTGTATCTAAAAAATAGCACATGCTAATTATGTAAAACCTGAAAAATAAACATACACAGAAGGAATTATATATCTGTACTCTTGCTATAATGGAGCATTATTAAAATATTTGTGATTAAAGAACAGAGGGTTATATTTAGATTTGAGTCTAAATGTGGGCCCTACTATTATCCTTGGACAGGTTATTGAACTTTTTCATGTGTTCACCAAGTATTTATTGAGCATATACTATGTGCCAGGCATTTTGCTGAGACTACACCAAAAAATATTGACAAATCCATCTTTGCTTCATTTTTTCATTTGTAAATTGGTGACAATGTCTCTTGAAGTTAGTAGAAGTATCAGAGATAATAACACTATTTGCCTAGCAGTCAAGAGCTCAGTAATTGATAGCAACCATTATTACTATGCATTCAGTACTGGTATCTTTAGTCCAAATGACCTTTGCGATCACCTTAAAGGTTTTTTGTCTTAGATTTTATGTTTAGTATTAATATTACAAACCCTTCCATTTTTTTAAAATGTGTATATAAATTATACAGTGAAGAGCTTGGAGATAATATAGTTAAGTGTTAAAACACTTGCTTAACATGAGTGAAGGCCTGAGTTCAATTCCCGGAACTGCAAAAGTTAGTTGCTTGCCTTCTTCTTCTATATGGTTTTCTATACTTACCTCTTTTCTTTGACAGTAAATAATGGATTTTTTCCTTCTTAAAAAAATATAAACCTACTGAAAGCTTTTAGTGTGAAGCATTTTACACACAGAACGGTGAAAGTAGCATGAACAAGCACCATTTTCTAAGAATAAAGTCTCAAGTTACCAACTCATGACCCATTTGTTCCTACTGCTTCCCCTCCCACACTACCCTACAAGTACTTCCTTGCCCCATCTCCAGTGAATTATTTTGAAGCTAATCCTCCTAATTTGATTTGAGTCAACTCCAGTGTTAATATTTGCATCATACTTCTTAAAAAATAAAGACTTAAAACACTTAATTGCCTGACTTTTATCACACATGAAAATAATTCTGAGGCTGATGCTTCAAACCTGTAAGCCCAGCCACTTGGGAGGCTGAGGCAGGAGGTGGATTGCAAGTACAAAGCTTCCCCAAGCTGTAGAATGGGTTCAAGTCCAGGTCTGGCAACTTAGTGAGATCCTGTCTCCAAACAGAAAGGGACTACAGATACAGCCTAGTGGTAGAGTATTTGTCTAGCTTGTGTGAGGTCCTGGATACTGCCTCTAGCAGTTCAAACAAAAGGCTCCAATAGTCCCTTTGTTTTAATTAGACACCTGACACTTCTTATATTGCCTTCAAAACGGTTGCTTGTCATTTTGTTATTTCCTTGAGAATTTTTTCTTCTGCCATATGGAATGCTTTCTTTGAGACAATTGTGAAAGATAGAAGAAAGACTTACTGAGCTGAAAAAGACTTGGGTTTGAGTCCTATTTCTGCCATTCACTAATTTATTTGCCAAACTTTGGTTTTCTCAGCTTTGAAATACAAGTAAATAATATTTACCTCATATTCTTGGGGTTGAATATGATGTCAGTATAAAGGACTATCAGGTGTATCAGCCACATAGCACATTCTTTAGTGATTCAGACTATAATATCTTTTTATTATTGTGTGGTTTTACAAAATATTCCAAAACTTATTAGATACAAACTAAATATAGTGGTTGTTAAATATACTTTTAGGAAGGATGGAGAATTATTTTTTTCTTCTCCTCCTACCTCTTTTGAGTCCATATTAATTTAGTCCAAGGTTATAAAGCTCAACTCTATAAAATAATTTTTCTTTTACATTGTTTATATACTTATAGCAGTACTTACTCATTTTTCCATATTATCCTTTAGTGGGATTATATTAGTCAAATATTCCTGAATATTAATTTGGTGTCTATAGATATTACTTCTTCTCATATTCTTGAGCTCTTCATTCTCCTGATGGTTTTCTAGAGTGTACCTTTGAATAGTTTATTTTTAAAAGATGCTACCAAGATGGTGACATTTTATAAGACCTTGCAGATGTAAGAATAATTTTCTACAACCTTTGAACTTGAAAAACTAGGGTGAGGTATGAAATCCTTAAATCTTAACTGTTTCCTTTTAACTCTCTGTAGGTTATTATTTCATCGTCTTCTGGCATTTTATTGTGAGGAAAAATCTGAGGTCAATTTGATTTTAGTACCTTTGAAATAACCTATTTTTTCTGCTTGTATGCTTATAGGATTATATCTTTATCCTTGAAATTTAAAAACATTTGCCAGGACATGTCTTGGTGTTGATGATCTCTGTTGAACCTTCTCAGTCTGCAGTCTCAGGTATTTTTTTCAGAACTGGAAAGTTTTCTTATACTTTTGATTGATTAATCTGCTCTGTTTTTTCTTAGGAACATTTGTTATTCATAGATTATTTCTGTCTGTCTTCCATAGTTTTTAAAGCCTTTCTTTTTTTTTTTTTTTCATTTACTCAAGTTTGTCCTTTGTGGCATGGATTCTGTTTTCCGCAGTGTGTCTTCTGATATTTGCTATTCACAATACAGACTTAATTTTCGCTACTGTGTTTTCATTTCTTTATTCCCAACATAACTTGTTTCATAAACAGAATTTCCCTTAGGGGTACACTTCAAAAAACATGAGGTAGATCTAGGCCTAAACTTTATTGTCTGAGGCCACAACTATAGGACCAAGGGGAAAAAAACTAAATAAAAACTTAAGAAAGGGCCCTCATAAACTTAAAAGTGTAGATACAAGCCAGAGGTCACCCCTCCCTAGTCTAGAAAATAGAACAGTCCTGGGTACCAGTAAATTTTTGGTAGCAAGAGAGCCAATAAAGCAGGCATAACAGCACTGTAACTAGAAGATAAGCCATTTTTTTCTCATTACATTTATTGCCTCTTCTCTTTAAAAATACATAACAAATGCATATAATTTTGAAAAGACAGTACCAAGAAAATCCTATGGCCCAGGTAACCGCTGATAAGATTTTATGTTTTGCTAGTTTCATGCTCCCATGTTGGGAGGGAGGGTACAGAATTGGTATCATACTTACAGCTTTATATCCTCTTAAATGTAATATATTGCAGGCATATTTTGCATCATTAATTTTTCATTAGGCCCTGATTTTAACCATTGCATAGTGTTCCTACATATGAATAGATGTATTGTGATTTATTTAATCAGTCCCCTGTTGGTCATTTAGATTGTTTTCTATTTTAAAGTATAATGAATATCACTGTACATAAGTCTTTATGCACATCTCTGATATTTCCTTAGGATAAATGAGGAGCTGATTCTTAATCCTGTCACATTGGTAAGGATTATATACATTCCTTATTAAGACTATAAAATGCTTGTTTCTTATTGTTTCAATGTGATTGCATAGAAGCTTCTTTGGATTTTAAACAGTACAATGGTGTCTTGACCAAAGTTGGAAAGAGGTTTCTGCTGCCTCTTGTACAGCACCTTTATGATGAAACTTCTGCTACATACACTTTCAACAGGAAAACCACTGCTAGGATCAGGGAGTTTGGAAGACAGATATACTTGTGGAAATGTGAGGGTGTTTTGTTTGGGGGTTGTTGTTTTCTTAAGTGTGGTCCTTGCTCCTTCCTGCAACTTGGGTCTCTGTATTAATATACTATGGCTTCAGACCCTTTTCTTCTACCTTTCCTATTACTTAGGCTGTTATTCTCTATGAGTAACCCTTTTCTCCCAGTGTTCTTATGTGCATTTCACTTCTAGGTAAGAGAGTGTAAGTAGTTGGTATGTCCTACAAAGGTAAAGGTCAAATTTCATCCATCACAGATCACTTCTTAGTCCTCATACACTTCTTCCAGATGACCTCCACTTAGAAAGTCAAAGAATTTTTTAAAATTTACCTTATTTTTTTTCCCAAAGAGACCAGGCAACACCCCTGGGAATATATGGTATAACAGGCATTGCGCAACACAATAATCTCCATAATAGGGTTGCTGAGAGTGAAACATTCTTAATTAAGAAAATAGTCTTATTTTGAACATGTCAGCATTTCCCTTAAAAATACTTGGGGATACTTTAGAGGTAGTGAAACTTCAGTTTAGAATTACTGATTGAATTGCCTGTCATCACACCTCAAAGGCAGTCTTTAGGGATCCCTATATATAACATTGAAAGTTGTTTTGAAAACAACTCCTGCTGAAACTGAAGCGAACAGTCTCCTTTATCTGATTTGTTCTGATCAGACCCATATTGTAGGTTAATCCAATTTGTGACTTTTTACACATTTCAGAGTAACAAAGTAAAGCATGATTAGCATTTCCTAACCTTTTCCAGTATTTCACATCATATTTGCATATGTACAATCTGCCAAGCTCTACGTTTTTTTGTTT
>LZPO01034338.1:1416058-1429175 GCA_001675575.1 Neotoma lepida
TTTTGGCTGGCAGGCATTTTGGTAGGGTGAGAGAGGATAAATACATTTGCCTCACTTTAAAACTATTTTTCATACTTATTTTTCAGCCACATTGTACAGAAAAATAGCACACATATGAATGATTTCTTCTATCCTGCTTGGCAGGAAATTGACTGCCGTGAGTGGTGAGAAAGACATCTCTCCTGTTCTTCACAGCATAACATCTTCAGAAATTATCTGCAGAAATGGAAACATTTCCCAATCATTTGAGGCAAAAGAGAAAACATGTAGCATTTACTGTCCTGTGATGGACCCTTCTAATTCAATATCCTGCGAGATCGGCATTATATTATATTATACATATTATGTATATTATACATCTTACCAGCGGATAAACTACAGCTTAATTTTTAATTAACTTACGCAAAGTTCAGGTAACTGTACCAATATGGGACAATGGGACATGGCCAGGGTTTAAAAGTGATACTGTCAAACTTCAGTGCACACTTTTGTATTTGTCTTAAAATTAGAAAAATCTGTTTTCTTGTTTAGTAGATCCTATCCTTCTAGCTTTAAAAACTATAGAAAGTGCAGCATTGAGTCAGACTGGTCATCTGTTTATCCTAGTCTCTAGTGATAACCAAAAGTCGGTTTTCAAAGGGGAAATAAACTTCTTAACTACAAACATAACATTATTACATTCATTTCTAATCATGCATGGATCCTTGTTTTGATGAATGATACCAAAGGTTCATTGAAACAGATTTTTTTTTTTTAGTAGAGAAAAAGGTTTGTAAAGTTGGTGTATAGGATAACATTGGCTTTCCTATTTCCCTGCTTTAATAATGTCAAAGTTGAATCTTCCCTAAATTTAACAAGAAGTGGATTACTAGAGAATAGGATACCTTTGGGATCATGTTTCACTTCAATTATTTCTTAGACTGTTTATTTTCAGTGGCTATTAGCTAAATATTTCAGAAAAGATAATGCATTGTCAAAATTTGTGAGTGACTAGAAGCTGAAAATAGTGAAGTAGTTTACAGGTTTTTTATTCCAACAAATAGAAAACTGTAGCAATAAGATTATAGGTGGGAAAAGATGAATCAAAATTTTTAAAGTAAGGCTTTTTCTATGGGAATAAGTAACAACAGGTTTAAGATGAAAGATGCATCATCTTGGGTATGTCCCAATATACTGCTGGTGCATAAGTTGGAGTAAGTAAAAAAGTGGGAATGGGCTCTAGATGGTTCTTCAAGTAAAGGTACCTTGGAAACTTGATGACCTTAGTTCAATCCCTAGGACCTACATAGTAGAAGGAGTGAATCCGTTTCCACGGGTTGCCTCTGACTTTCATACACACACTGTGACACATATAACCACCACCACCACTACCACCACCAAAAGCAAGCTAAATAAGTGTTGAGACTGGAGAACTAGATCAGTAAAGAGGACTTTTTCTTGCAGAGGACCCAAGTTCAGTTCCTAGTACCCATGTTAGGTGGCTCACAACTGTCTGCAATTCCAGGGGATGCAACACCTCTGGCTTCCATTGGCACTTGCATATACCTACACATACCCACACACAGAGATACAGATATAAGTCCATATACAGTTATATGTATAACTAATAAAATAAATATTTTTTTAAAAAGACAAGGACTGAATCAACAGAAAACTTAGTATGTTGAGGCATACCCAAAATTTTGCAAATGTGAACAGCATCAATGAAAGTTTATTATCTAGGAAAGGGAGGTGATATGCCCACATTTCTGCACTTTTAAAACCAGAGTTGGAATGTTGATTGCGTATGTTTTAATATACTACTCGTTAAGATGAACCAAGAATATGCTCAGCAAATAGGATTACACATCTCATCTGTCTTAAATATTTGGAGAAACTTGAGTTATCTGTAAATGATAAGACGTGAGCACATTATAAGCATGGATGTAGATTTACTGCCTATGACTTTGCAGGTGATCTAAAGGCAAATTAGTCTTCATTTATTAGTATCTTCTTAAAGTGGAATGTGTGAGTGAGGAAAATTACTGTACAATGAGGAATTGTGTCTTGTAGGCAGTATTTTTTCAGAGGCAGTCTAGTAGTGGGCTACCTGATAAGCCTACATTCTTATCCCGATAGCATTTGAACATAGGTAAAAACAGGGTAGAAAGAATTTAAATAGATTATATGCAATCGAAACAGAAGACTTTTGAGATGTCTTAAAATTATCAACGGGATTTTATTTGTCTCATTTTATCCTTATGAAGCTATTTCATCTTAATAAGTACTTTACATTGGTACAGTTAACTAACAAAGTGCTTTCTTATGAATCCTCTCAATTTTGAGCTGAATAATAACCTTTTGAGTAGACAGGGCAAATAATCCCCATTTGAACAGAGAAAATGATAGGTTCAGAGAAAGTCAATTTCCCCAAATCATAAGGCTTAGGAGTGCCAGGTCTCTATGTCAGTACCACTGGTCTACCAATTCCAAGTTCAGTGCTGTTCCTGTTGTACCACCTGGCTTTAAAAGTAAAAATCAAATTGTGAGGTTGTTTTGCATGCATTGAAACTTACAAGGAGCTGGTGGTTTTGAAATTCTGTTTCCAAGGAAAATATAAATGTATCTCCAGTTAGACCAAGAGTTCTAAAATCCAAATAATAGAGAAAGGTAAATACAATTATTAGATGGTAGCATTCACTAAGAGAGCAGTTACAGGAAAGATAGCAGGTTGGCTGGCCATAGCTGAGATGATTGCATCTGGATAAAATAAAAAAATAATCTGATTATTTACTAAATGCCAAATATTCAGATTAGGTTTTTATGTATTTATCTTTCATCTTCTCAATCCTCTGAGTAATACTCTCTAAATTGTTAATTTCTGTGTACAGAAACTAAATCTTACGTGGTTTAAATAACTTGCCCAAGGCTTTATCATTGCTAAGATGAGAGCAGGATTTTGAATTTACACTCTTGACTCCAACTCAGTATTCTTAAGAACTAGTTTAAGGTTTCCTTGGGGTCCCTAGATTGGATTAAAAACAATCAGAAGTCGGTCAAATAAAAAGTTCTACCTTTTAGCAGAAAGACATGTCTTGAAGATAGTTTGGATGCCCTTACTACAGAAATGGGGGTATTGTAGCCTCTGAAAGTGTGTCAGGAAATTAAGATTTTATTTTACATATGCTCCCCACCCCCACTTTCCTGCATTTTTACACCAATTTTGCCCTGTGTGTTATTGTATAGTCAGCCTCTAACCTAGGAATGTAGGTGCCCTTTGTTTAAGTCAGTAGACATTTTAGGATGAAAGACATGTTTACATTTATCTCCAGGTCAGTACCTAGAACATAGCATGAATAAAAGAACAAATGAAGAATGAATGAATGAATGATAAATAGAGCTGGGGAGAACAGAGAGACAGGAATTTAAATTCAGAGAATCGGCCTTATGTGATATTGTGGGCTGCCTTTTATTACTTCCCCATTTATAATGCTCTAAAAATGGTTAATTTAGATCCTGGTATATTTGTTGAATCAACAAATTTTAGAGGGCTTTTGTCCACTGAGGGAATAACGGATGACCCTTTATATTCTTAAGTTCCATTGTTTTAAGTTTTGTATTTGTTTCTTTGAGATGTAGGCTTGCTATATCTCAGGCTGGCCCCAAATTTACAGAGCTGCCCCAAGATCCCAGGTTCTGGGACTATAGACATGGGCCACCACTCCCTACTGTTTTATTTTTCAATTACACAAATAAAACATATTTATTGTAGATACTATAGATACATTACAAAATTCAAATAACCAAGATAAAAGTTTAAGTCATCTGAAATTCTGCCATTCGGAGATAGCCACTGTTAACATTTTGATGTATATCCTTCCAGAGTGTTTTCCCATACAAATATATACATTAAAACATGTATATATTTGTTTAAGATGGGTTTGTTATAATCCATATTGTTTTGTAAACTGCTTTTTCACTTATTATATGTGACTGTCTTTCCATGTCAATAAATTTACATCTTTATCATCATTTTAATGACCACATAGTATTCCGTTATATGGATGTATCATACTATATTTAACTAGTTTTCTATTGTTAGGAATTTAGGTTCCAATTTGGAGTTCTTTTTGGAAAAAATAATTATGGTGAGCATCTTGTATATACATCTTTGTACACTTGTCTATTTTAAAAGAAGTAGAGTGGATGGGAAACTAAAATTTTATGTGTGGTATTTGTTTGTTTTTAATAGACCCAAATTGTCTTCCTGAAAGAGTGCTGATTTACACTTTCTCCACCAGTAAATCCAGAATGCTTTTTCTCCATGTCCACTGAGTGTTAGTTTCAGGTTTTTGTTAGCTATTACTGATTTGGAAGGCAAAAGGTATCTTTGGGTTAAATGCATTTTTATGACTGGCACTAAGGCTGAATTCTTTTTTCCCTTATTGCTCATTTCTGTTGAGGTTCATCGTTTTTTCTTACAGGTTTGTAAAACAAAGATCTTTATGTATCAAGGATACCAACTATTTGTCATGTTGCTTTAGTTTTTTGTAATCAGTTTGTCTTTTGTAATCCTTTGTGTCTGGTAGAATAACTTTTATGGATGGAAATGTCACTTTTTTCTTTATGATTTCTATTCTTGTAACTATTACTCACCCATATTCTAATACTTACTTAGTTTTATTTTTGACATTTAAATGTTTAGTCTATCTGGAACTTACTTTGATGTAGAGATTGAGCTTAGTTTCCTCTACAATAATTAATCAGCTTTTCTGATTAATTATTAATGACATTGGAGTTTAGAATATGTTTTGCTGTACAAAGTATTATAAATGATGTTAGGTGAGGCTTGACTGAGACCATTTGTAATGCATTTACTGATGAAGCATAAGAGCTCACCTGGAAAGGTAGTCATTGTTTATTAGTTCCATGGAAAAAATGCTCAGATAGTTTCAAATAATTAAATTACCTATGAACTTCTGAAACACAACTTGTTGCAAAAGTTGTCCCTGCATTCTTAGATGGTGGTTCTATTTCACTGAAGCTCTTTAGGGATGGAAATATTCTAGATGATGGGTTGATAGTTTTGTTGGTTTATTTTCTTTTTGTCTGTCTTCACATTTTGATGTGAAATCTGTTTTGGTAACTTTCTACTTGCTGTGCTTTTCACAGAATGGACAGCAAATTATGGATGAACCTATGGGAGAGGAGGAGATTAATCCACAAACTGTAAGTAAAATATGTGTCACAAAGGACAGAGACAAACCAGATGTCGTAAAATTATTCTTAATTTTAAACTAAGCAAAGCAACCATTTTACAATATAAGGCACTCGTTGATGCTTTCACATTAGTTTTACCAAAATATGCTGATACATTTATCCAATTATTTTTTATCAATAAAACTTTGGGAGTCAAATATCTGGGTAAGAAACTGAATGATCAGAGAAGGGGCAGAGAAGCAACCAGTGACCTCCTATCTCTTTCATTCCTCCATCCAAAAGGGCCGAGACCCTCTCTCAGCTCCGCCTTACCTTACTACTTTCTGTGTCTGTCCTCAGTTCTTCAAAACCTCTATGGTTAATTTTGCTCATCTAGTAGCTAGCTCCGCCCTCTGATTCAAAACAAACTTTATTATCAGTCTTAGGAGTGTCAGAATGCAATCAAAATAGCACACAACAATATGCCAGAGACCTTTCTAAATAGTGTGTAAGACTTGTTTTAAAGCCAGGTAGTGCACGCCTTTAATCCCAGCACTTGGGAGGCAGAGGCAGGCAGATCTCTGTGAGTTCAAGGCCAGCCTGGTCTACAGAGTGAGTTCCAAGAAAGCCAGGACTGTTTCACAGAGAAACCCTGTCTTGAACTCCCCACCCCCACCAAAAAAAAGATTTTTTTTAAAAGAGTGACAAAACTGGGACTGGTGGCACAGATCTATAAAAATTGAGGCAATAGAATCACATGTCTGATACCAGCTTGGTTAGTAATAAGACTCTGTTTCTGTGTGTGTATGTTCATTTATATGTATATACATATTAAGGTCATACTTTAAAGAAATATTTAACATAGAAAGTGGATTATTGACCATTTCCTCCCTTTTTAATTGTTGTTCAATATTGAATCCCCAGCACCTAGAACGTGGCACACATGAGGTACTCATTACGTATATATAAATGAATTAGTAAGTTGTTCCCGTCTCCCTAGGATAGCTGTCCATTGTCAGCAGCTCAGCTATAATTTTGTTATTCTATACATATGACAGTTACTTTGCAACTTGCTCTTTTCACTGACATGTCTTGAACATCTTTTCATAACATACACAGATGTTATCNGAGACAAGGTTTCTCTGTGTAGCTTTGCGCCTTTCCTGGAACTCACTTGGTAGCCCAGACTGGCCTCGAACTCACAGAGATCCGCCTGCCTCTGCCTCCTGAGTGCTGGGATTAAAGGCGTGCGCCACCACCGCCGGCATGTTACCTCTTTTAAATGGTTACATCTTTTTACAATGGTTACATGGTATTCTATTCTGTGTGTATCTTATTTAATGTAATTTTTCCACTATTTATTTTTATAAACTTATATTTCAGTTGACTACAGAAAAGGTTACATTGAGCCAAAAGGTGTGAACATTTAAATTTCAATAGACATTACCAAATAGTCTTCTAAAACTGTTGATAAAGTTTCAGCATGTGAGAGTGAGTACCTGTTTGACTATTTCCTATCCCACAGTGGAATGTTATCAGAAAACAGTCTTTAGGAGCCTCTTTAAATATTTAATACTTTCTCATTTTAGTTTGTATCTCATTTGATTATTAGATTAAGTATCTGCATATTGTTGATCTTCATGGTTTTATGTTTAGCATGAACTTCTTTTGGATAATTCATTTCCTTTTTGGTTTGTGTGTCTCTGAATATATTCTAGACATTAACCCCATGTCTATTATCAGCCTTCCAAATATTTTATACAGTTTTTTAAACATTGATTTTGTGCCTTGCATTAGATGTACGCATATGTTTTTATTTTTAAATTAGCACACCTGCCCTCTGGATTTCATGTTCTGGCTAGAATACCTATCCCTGTTATTAAAACAAACTCTTATATTTTGACCTAGTAGTCTTTTGATTTTTGTTGTATTGGTGGTTTGTTTTATATTTTTCTGTTACTGCATTTAAATCTATCATCCACTTGGTATTTTAATTTGTGGTATGATGTTTGTATTTTACTTTACTTACCAAATAGGTAGCCTGTTGTCCTAACCCCTATTTAGTCAATAAATAAAATCCATTCTTTATACATTCATTTAAGATACTTCTTTTATCTTACTTAATTTATCTTTTACATGCTATATAAGTTTCCGAGGGTTGGCATAGCAAATTAGCACAAACTGTGAGGCTTAAAACAATAGAAATTTATTCTCTCAGTTTGGGAAGTCAAAAGTCTGATGCTAAAGTTTCCACAATATTTATTACCTGTCTCTCAAAGCTCCAAAGTAGGATCCTTCCTTGCCTGTTCCAGCTTCTGGTGTGCCAGCAGCCTAAACACTGTTATGTAGACATACTATTTCAATATCAATCTCAGCCATTACATGGTGTTATTGCTGTCTGTGTCTCTGTCCAAAATTCCCTCCTCATAAGAATGCTGGCCATAGGATTAGGGGCTGTATTATACAGTATAACCTAATTTATATTGCTTTTACAAAGATCCTACTTTAAAATATGGCCATATTCATAGTAACAAGACTTGAACTTGAACATGTTTGTTTGAAGGATACAATTTAACTACAAGTATTTTGGTCTTACATACTTTTCCAACTATTGTGTTTTTTACCATATTTTTAGTATATGCAAGGCAAGACCTTTTCTTTTTAAAAATTATAGTCTTATACATTTAATTTTCCAATAATATTACATTCAGTTTGTCTGTTACTTCTAAAGAATGTATTGGGACTTTTAATTAGAATTGTCCCAAATTTATAGGCTAACATGATAAAAATTATTTTAAAAAAGGTAATCTTCACATCTCAGCATATTCACTTATTCCAATATTCTTGTGTATCTTTTCTCAAATTTTATGGCTTCTTTTTTGTTTCATTTTGTTTTTCGAGACAGGGTTTGTTTATGTAGTCTTGGCTGTCCTAGAACTAGCTCTATAGGCCAGGCTGGCCTCAAACTCACAGACATCCTCCTGTCCCTGCCTCCTGAGTGCTGGGATTAAAAGTATGTGCCACCACTGCCCAACAATTTTATGACTTTTTACATATAGTTTTTATACACTTATTATTAAGTGTATAAGTAAGATAATTTATGGTTTGTTTTTGTTTGTTTTGGTGGGGTTTTGTTTGCTTGTTTTTTCAAGGCAGGGTTTTTCTTTGAAGCCCTGGCTGGCCTAGAAATGTTTATAAGACTAGGCTGGCCTTGAACTCATAGAGATCTGCCTACCTCTGAGTCCCGAGTGCTGGGATTAAAGGCATATGCCACCACCGCCCAGCAATTTATGAGTATTTTATAATTCTTTTTATTGTTTTGTTTTTTTCCCCTCTGAAGCTCGTCTGGACCTTACTATGTAGCCTAGAATGGTCTCAAACTGGTAATTCTCTTGCCTCAGCTTCAAGTACTGAGATTAGAATGCTACCACACCTCATTTCAATTTTTGTTATATTGTAAATGGGATATTTTTTTGCTGTCTTCCATCAAGTTCCTGCTAGTATGTGTATATGTGTTTCTCTTCTTCTTTGATAGAGGAGTGGTTTTGAGACAGGGTTAATTGTAGCCCAGGCTGGCCTCATTCTCACTGGGTAGCTAAGAATGTCCTTGAATTCCTGATCTTCTTGCCTTGACCTCCCAAGTGCTGGAATTATAGACATGCACTATTATGCCTGCCTAGTTACATGTTTGTATTGGCTTTTTTTAAAATGTTGCAAAAGTTAATTTTTCAGAAGTCAAGCAAATAGTTATGAATACTATATGAGTTATAGAAGAATGAGTTTATTTTACTCTTCTGCTTAAAGCCCTTCAATAGTTTTATGCTTCCTTTAAATAAGGGCTAAACTCGGCAGTATGACCTATAATATCCTGTATAATAATAAACAGAGTCTTTTCCCGCATGTGTTCACATCCTCTTTGGCACACTACTCTGTCCTCTACTCAGAGTCCACTTGTTCAAATATGTCAGCTTCTCTTCTGCTTCTGTGCTTCCACAGGTATTTCTTCTCCTGTGGTTCTTAACTGCCCACCCCCTTCCATTTAACCTAATCATCTCTGAGGTTCAGGTTTAGATATTGTTTTAGCTGAGGCATCTTCCAGACACAACTAGCACATTGACTTCCATTTTGAGTTAAGCATTTTCCTTTGTCCAGCCATAGTGGTCTGCATATCTTAATACAAATACCACACCAGATCCCATTATTTATTTACTTGTCCATATTCTCTATGAAAGTGTAAACTTCATGAAATAGTGGCCAAATATGGCTTATTCACTGTTTTATAGTACCCAATTGGTGTCTAGTAAGTATTTGTCAATTCTTTATATGCATGGATTAAATTTTACCTGTGCAGAAACCCATGATAAAGCCTAGTGCTGGAACTATCTTCAGATTTTGTCTAGATTCCCACCCCTCTCAAACCATTTGAGGTATTTTACATCATAGTCTGTAATGTGTATTGACATGTAAACAGACACAAAAATGATCAATATTAGTATTGTTTTGCTTTATGTAACAATCCTTTTAGAAGAAAAGCCTCCACATTTTCTACTTTACTCTGTAGTCTAAAATGAAAGCATGTGATGCCATATGGCTTGTACTTTTGCTTATGGCACTCCTAAAACTTCATCTAGGAGTTGCATTGTAGAGACAGGTTGGAAAAGTGTGGAACTACAATATTACCAGCAGTATGGTTGATCAGTCTAGTGAATATAGAATTAGGTTTAGTTATCAGGTACAAACAGGATTTCTCTAATTTAATTAAATCCAAAAGAATATCCAGCTGGTGAGGTGGCTCAGTGGGTAAAATGTTTGCTGTGCTAGCATGAAGGCCTGAGTTTGGATCCCTGGGATCCATGTAAAGTTCAGGTGTATGGTGACATGAGCCAGTAACTCTAGGGATGCAGAGCCAGGTGAATTCTTGGTTAGGAGCTTGCTGGCCTGGCAGTCTAGCTGAAACAGTGAGCTTCTGGTTCAGTGAGAGACACTGTCTCAAAGACAGAGGTAGAAAGCAATAAAGGAAGGCATGCACGATTAGTCCTTGGCCTTCAGATGCACATCCTTGTGCATTTACACTTACTTACATGTATGCACTCACATACATACACCTCATACATACATACAATAAATAAATCTAAAAAGATTACCAAAATTTATATTAGCCTTATACTTGAAAATTGTACTTACTTTTAAAATACAATTAAAAGTTGGTTTTTTGTCAGTTACTAATAATTTACATGGTCATGGTTAAAATGTTATATTAATCAGTTACAGTTTCTGTAGGCCAACAGTCTGCACGACTTAGCCTAACCTTTGAGCTTCAGAGACTCTCATAGACTGTAGTCAGGATGCTGGCCCCAGATAGAAATTTCAGTCATCTGAAATTTGACTAGGCAAGGATCTGCTTCTAAGCTTACATGACAGCTGGCTCAGATTCCTAGCACACAGGAGATAATTTATGTATGAAGATTGTTAACTGGTAGGCCTCTTTGTAGGTTGATTAACCACTTTACCATGATCTGGAATACAGTTATGATAAGCCAGTTTTCACCAGGACAATAAAAGAGGAATAAATACGAGAAAGAAGAAACCTGGGCCTCTTGATGACCTGATGTTCTAATGACACTACCTTCTTACCTGTGAACTGCTCTTTGATAAATGAAATAAGCACTTACCTTATTGAGTGAGTCTTTGCATTTGGGGGTCTTCTACTTACAGCAGCTTAGTCTTTATCTAAACCACTCGATTCATTGATAAGCTCAGTTCTTCATGTCTGTTAGGCACTAAATACTCTGCTATGTTATTAGAGATACAAAAGAGTCTAAGAGAAACTTATTGTTTTAAAGGCAAAACAAAGCTGCCTTGGTCCTCTTCTTCTAGGGGAAATTATCACCCAAAAATATTAGGAAAATAAGGAAAAAAAACTTGTTTGTTTTTTTAATCAGAAGACTTCTATAATTTGAATCACAAGACATATTATTGAAAGGCAGATGGAAGCCTGACAATAGGAAGTTACAGAATCTAAATGATTTTAGAGGGATCCTCCAACATGAAGCAAGCCTTGTTTACAGCCCTGGAAGCTCAAAATAAATAAAAGAGAGGAACTCCAGGTACTGTGGGGAATGGAGTTGTGGCATAGAGCGAAAAACATGGCAACCTGCAATAAAGCATGCCAGCTGACTAGCCCCCAAATTCCCTTACTATTCAGTGCTAGGGTAACCTAGGCTGATTTTGAACTCCTATGCTCATGCAATTCCCCTGACTCAGCCCCCTGAGTAGCTGGAACTAACTCCTAGTGCAAAATGCCCCACCCTTATTCAAATGAATGAAAGTTAAAGAAAGATATGAAAGAGAGGGGAAAACACCATTAGAAACTTATTTTTCACATCTTTTAATCTTTGAAATCAGAATGTTAGCTATAACCAATGGAATGATTTTAATTGCCTTAATTTTCTTTCATACTCCTATAATGATGCTCATTTTCTTACATTAGGTAGAATATGATAGTACCATTTTCCCCCAAGTAAGGATGAGTCTCTGGATTAAAAAGCCCTACCAAAAGACTGTTAGTAGAAGAAAGACCAAAAAGGCCTGATCTCAAAAATAGTCATTTTTATGAAAAACAAAACAAGAATAAAAGTAGCCCCCACCCTTTTTTTGTTTGTTTTGGTTTGACCAGCCTCTCATGTAACTGGGATTATAGATATATAACACTCTGCCCCATTTCTAAGAACTTTTTAAAGACATTTTAAAAAACAATATACAAGATTGACTATAAGAATCCTATTACATGATAGAAGAGAAAGAACAATGTCTTTAAAATGCATAGTGAAAATGATTTTCAGCCAATATATTTTCAGACATTACCTATGGGAAGAAGTTTCTAGAGAGTTATTGATGAAGAAAAAGAGACATGGTACTCAGGACACAAAGTATCCAGTACTACAATCCTGCTGAAGAAAGGACCTTCCCATCATAATGAATAAATGAATCTGCAGAAAGCTCATTCATTCAGTAGGCTTAAAGAATACTGAATCCAGACTGAGACACACAGTTCCAGGAATGCTGCCCACAGAGAGGATAATGAAGCCATCAATAGTATAAAAGTGATGAATTCTCCAGTAGGTCTGAGTGCTGAAAGTTCACTTGAGAAGCTGTTGCAGAGCAGAAAGAATTTGAAATAGATACAAGGAAAGCAAGTTTTTAAAACAAAGCCACCATAATGTAAGCTTAAGAAGAAACAAAAAAATGCAGCTAGAGTACTAGAAAACTAACAGTTCCTACATAGTCACAATAGTTATAAAGAGTAAATAACAATTTTACTGAAATTAATGTTATTATTGCTAAGTTATAAAATAGGATGTCTAATGATGTGAGAAATTGATAGCATTAGATGACATGTCAGGGAAGCCAAACACAGTGGCTCATACCCTTCATCCCAACACTGAAGCAGGAAGGTTGTCATAAGTTCAAGATAAGCATGGGCTACATAAGGAGTACCAGGCCAGCCTGAGCTAGAGTAAAACTCAGGCAAAAAAAGAAATCAGAGGGAAACATCAGAGGGAATGATGAAAAAAGCTGAAAGGGTACCAAGAACTGCTGCTTTTTTGTTATAAGCCTGGCAGCAATTTTTGACCTTTTCACCTTTAATAAAAAAAATTAAGCAATTTTTAAGTAGCTATATCATGTAATTAGATTTTTAAATGAAAATTATAGAGTATGTAAAATGAATGTTGAAGACTAGGTACAGGATTTTGAAAAGTAAATGTCAATTTGGGGATGAATTTTTTTTTCATGGGAAAATGGTGAAACAAAAGACAAGGGAGGGAAGGTGAGATATGTGATGGTTAAATCCATTTGCCTAAGATGATACCCATAAAGAAGAGCCAAAGTTCTCCTGAATAAAAAACATCTCCACTACCGAGTGAGTTCCAGGAAAGGC
>LZPO01034338.1:1432659-1446177 GCA_001675575.1 Neotoma lepida
ATATTGTGGAAGATAACCTTGAACATCTTACCCTCCTGCCTCCACCTCGAGAAGTACTGTGATTACAGGTGTGTGCTACAATATTTGGTTTATGCCTGGCTGATGATCAACCCCAGGGCTTCATGCACACTAAGCAAACACTCTACCAACTGAGCTGCATCTCCAGTTACAGAAATTGTTGTGTTTTGTTTTCCAAAAGGATTCATCTGTTATAGGATCATGAAGATGTTTGATAATTGAGCTTAACTATGTTTATGGTTCTGCCTTGGACCTTCTATTGAGCCATCTTCCTTCAGAGTCTTATCAGAAAATTTAGCAACTTCCCAATATTGTTTGTTTTTACCTAAGTCAGCTACTAGTTCAGCGGTTCTCAACCTGTGGGTCTCAACCCCTTTGGGGGTTTGAACAATCATTCCACAGAGGTCGCATATCAGATATCCTGCATATCAGATATTTACATTATGACTCATAACAGTAGCAAAATTGCAGTTATGAAGTAACAATGAAATAATTTTATGGTTGGGGGTCACCACAACATGAGGAACTGTACTAAAGGTTGAGAACCACTGCGCTAGTTAGTTCACATACATTCTCCATTCTCCATTGAATTGCTTTATTATGCTGCCACCAACATCCCATCACTTCCATATTCAAACTGTATAGACTTGAGCAGCAGGTTATTGTATATTCCCTCTAAGCCTCAGCCCCTTTGTTTGTTGTAAACAGAGGTTTCTCTCCCACCCACTAGTTCCCGAATAACCATTCAGAGGCTTAATATTACTTATTACTAGCTAGCTCTTACATCTAAATTAATCCATTTCTATTAATCTAAGTATTGCCACATGGCTGTGGCATTACCGGTCTGCTGGCGTGCGGCTGGCTGGCTGGCTGGCATCTCCTAGACTCTGCCCTTCTCCTGTATCTCTGCTTGGATTTTCTGCCTGTCTCTATCCTGCCTTGCCACATAGGCCAAAGCAGCTTTATTTATCAACCAATGAGAACACCACATATTCACAGCATACAGAAAGACCATCCCACAGCAATCTTTAGTGCAGATAATCATACTTAAAAATGAGTTAAGTGGTAAGAATTATTTGAGATAATTCATGTAAATGGTGGTGGCTAGGATATAGTACTATCTTAAATATTATTGTTACAGCTATACCTGCAAGAGAACTTCATCAACAAATGAGAGAATTGAAATAAAAGCAACTCTATATTCACTTAACAATGAAAAAAAGTAAACCAATAAAAACTAGGAGGAGGGAATTCAATATAAATTCAGTCAGTGAAATAGAAAGTGAGGTTGTGAGTTGAGAATTATTAAAGCTGGCCTAAAGATGTAGCTCAGTTTATAGAACACTTGCCAAACATACAGAAAACTCTAGGTACTGTCACACCACATAAAACTAGGTGTGATGGTGCAGACCTGTAATCCCAGCACCATGCAAGTGAAGGAAAGAGGAACAGAAGTTCAAGGTCATCCTCAGCTACATCCTGAACTTGAGGGCCAGTCTGGATACATGAAACCCTTGTTTAAAAAATAAAACAAAACAAGACAAGCTGGAAAAATGGCTTAGTTATTAAGAGCACTGGAGACCCTGAGTTCAATTTCAAGCCACATGGTGGCTCACAACCATCTATAATGAAATCTGAATAATGGAATCTGATGCCCTCTTCTGGCATGCAGGTGTACATGCAGATAGAGCACTCCTGTACATAAATAAATAAATCTTTAAAAAGAAAAAGAAAAAAAAAGGGAAATTGTTAAAGCTCAGTGATGGACAGAGTTTATTACTATACTAGTCTTTCTTTGCATTTCTGGGTATGCTAAAAAATAATACTAAATATAACACTATATTAATTTGTTCTGAAATATAGTTTTAAAGGAAAATCTAAAGTATACTATTTAGAAATGAATAGTAAAAAGAATTTAAATCATTAGTAAATGAGCATGCAGCATGTGTACATGCACTATATGCACACATGCATGCACGCACACACTCACATTCACAATGCAGACCACAAAGATTTCTTTTTAGCATCTATTTTGTTTTTCAAAATTATAGCCATGAAAACGAAAATTGATACAGAAAAGAAAATAGCATGATAATTTAACATATGAGCACAAGTGCAAATATCCTAATAAAACATCTATACATTAAGTTCAGAATTACATTAAGACAATTAATTTTTCCCAAAATACAAGTATAGGTCAGTATTAAGAAACCTGTTTATATAAGTTATCAAATTAGTAAATCAAAGGAAGAAACACTGGGTTTATTATAATAGAAAATCAAGATTTCTTATAATATTGAAGATTTAAAGAAAAAATGTATCATAGGTTTAAAACTATGTGTTATGTCTAAGTATTTTATAGTCACAAAGTCAAGATCAAAGTAGCATTTAGTATAGCTTACTTTAAGCCCCATTGATGGAGAAATTCAATTTTGTTCTATGATTGGAAGCCAGTGAAGAATTTTGGGTAGGGTCATAACCTATTTTAATTTATGTTTGGTTTATGTTTCTGGGTTGTTTTTTTTTTTTCATATGTCACTAGGATATAGTATGAAGCTGTTAATAAATAGTCTTTATTTGTGTGTATGCATAATCCTTTTTGAGATAAGGTGTCTCTCAGTGTATATAGCCCAGGCTGGCCTCAAACTCCAGATCCTCTAGCATCTGCCTCCCTAGTGATGGAATTATAAGCCTGTGCCACCATACCTGGCTATGATTTGTGCTTTAGGATTATTCTGCTGTATTTAGGATTATGCCTGCTGTAAAGACAAAGGACTTCACAGGGGAAAAATGCAAACAAGAAAACAATGCTCTTGATAATATACTACTACTTTAAAAAATTAGTTCTAAGTAAGTGTGAATGTACATGAATGATGAGGACATCACAATGTTACAGAAAATAAAGTGCCCCAAAGTATATTTGTCTTGTAGTACTGTTAATATTCATTAGTAATGCATTTAAGGTTTTAATAATAGAACTGGAGCCAGCAGACTATACCTAATGGTTCTGTCACCTATTTTTGTGAATGAAGTTAAATTGAAACACAGCCTCACCTATTCCTTTCCCATTGCATTGGCAAGATAGAAGGTATCTGTCCTGCAAAGCTGAATATGTTCACTATCTGGACTTTTACCAAAAACATGGTAATATATTTAGTGGTCCAAATGTGTACAGAAAAACAAGAAAATTTCTAGAGTCGAATAGGTTTATTTTTCTCATGGTTCTAGGGATTGAACCAAAGACCTTGCACATGCAATGCAAATACTGTACTATTGAACTTCACCCCCAGCACGTGGGGGGTGAGGAGGATCAGAAGATCAAGGCCAGTCTAGGCTAATAGAGAGTTGAAGGCCAGCCTGAGAGATACATGAGACTTTGTTTCAAATGAAAAAGATTGTTTGCTCCTGTTCAAAAGTGTCACTTTAATAGAGAACTATTCTAAACAGTGGCACTCTTTCCATAACTGGTTGTGATTAAACATGGCGTTTGCTTTGGTTCAGTATAGTCTGGTGAAGTACTTCATGTTCAGACTACAGTAGTGCACTAGGTGGATGTCCTAAATTTGCTGCCCTGTTGGAGCTTCTTAAGAAGACTTAAGTGATTCATTTTGAGAGATGAGAGAATTTTATTTTTATGAAAAGCTTATAAGTACTTTTCCTTATTTAAAAACAGTCATCCTTTTTAACTGAGACAAGTGTGCAGTCATCTGGGTAGAAGTCAAAGATGTATGGTAGACATTTATTTTAGTTGATTTCTAATGTATTTGGTGGTGTAGCATTTTTTTTTAATTATTCTCCATTTACATGAAGCCCTTGCCATGAAAATCTGATGTAGCAAGAAGAGCCCTGGCTTTTTATTTAGCACATAATGGACACTATATTATATGCTCAATCAATAAGTGCTCAGCTGAGCCCCAACTATAGATAACTCTGTCACCAAAAATGTGCCTACCTCTGCCACAGTCTCTTCATCCAGAAAGTTAGCTTATTCTTACTGCTCCTCCTCCTCTCACTTTCCATGTACTGAGAATTGAAGCCCTAGGTTTTACACATGCTGCACAACATGATTACTGAGCTGTTACACCCTAAGGCCCATATTCTGGATGTTTTCAGAGTCTCTTTGGGTTTGAACTTCCAGTGATTTTATTAAATTTTGTAAGCTATGTAGATTAGCACTTGAGGTTTTTCTTGGATCCACATATATTAAATTTACATTAGATCACATCTTGATCCTTTGGTTATTTTAAGTGCCACTTATTGAGTATTGGCATGATTTAAAAATATTTTCCAAAGCAAAAATGCCAGTAAGTGAAACGAGGAAGGGCTTATGTGGAAGCCAGGCTCCGCCTTCCTTTCCAGCTTAGTTTCTTAGGAATTTGTTTTTGCTCACTAATAAACCCAGAGGTTGGACTTTTTCATTTAGATTTTATCAGCTGGGAATTGAATTGTAGTTATTAGAGCCTTGCTTTTAACTTGGTTGATGATAATTGATGATTATAACACATGTAAGTTCCATTTACATTCATTTAAGATGCAAAGAATTTATCCTTCGGTCTAAAAGGTTGTTGTTTTTTGTTTTGTTTTGTTTTGTTTGCATGTAGCCTTTGTTTTCTAACCATAGTTATGAAGCTCTTCCTTACTGACAGGGAACACCCATGGCATGGCTATATATAACTTTAAAGTCATCTTGAGGCCATGTCTTGTATATGGGTATAAACATTACAAAGGGTAAATTCCCACTTGTACATCAGCGACTTATATTATTTTAATAGCAATGACTAGTTTCACTTGCTTTTAAGAGTCAGTTAAAAATACTGCTTTTTCTCGGGATTCTAAAATGGCATTCATTTTACTGGTTGTAAAAAATTGTTAGGACTGCTGGGAATGAGGAGGAAAAAAAAACACTTCAACAGGATTTGGTTATCAGCAAATCTGTTGCAGTTTCCTGTTCTGGTCTCCCTACCTATCAGCTACAAGAGAGCCTCTGTAGGCAGGTTTCTCCTTTCTTTTACCACAGGAAAACTGTCCAGCCTCTTTTTCTAGCATTTTCAGGACCCACCTGACAGGAAATTTTCTAATTGCCGGAACAGCTGGTAGGAGAAAACTTTGCAGGGGCTTGGCCTCCTCTTTCTAACTTAAGTTTTACTGTCAGGAATTCTTTATCATCAGCATGGTTTCATAGCCATGTTTAAATTTTTGTCTTTTCGTGTTCGCTCTATACAGGTAAGCTTTGTTCACCTTCTTTAAAAAAATATTTTATTCAGAATGAACTATAATTATGCTAACCATTCAGTTTTATAGGTTCTTTTAAGGAACTTTTAAAAATTCAGAATAAGTTTTGAACGAAACATTTTTACTTACTAAACATAAACTAGTTGGTTGAATTAGACATTTCAACTCTTCATTTTGTTAATTTATTTTTATATTGGATTATTTGTGCTAGAGTAATTTTATCATTCTTGTATTTATAATTTTATATAATAAAACAAATGATTGGCTCTCAGAATTAAACTAGTTATGAACAGAATTACAAACTTAACTAAAATTAGGAGATTATTATTATGTAAGTAATATTTTCACATATAAGAGAGTATTAAGTAGTCAAACATTTAGTCAGATTTTTGTTGAAACTGGTTCCTGTAAAAACTCAAGAGCTTCAAGCAGTTTTACATTTAAGTAACTTTAAGTGAGTGATTTAACCTGATTCAGTATAGGCACAATTGTCAAAGAATTATTTTTGTCACAGTGGGTTTAGTGGATGATAATTTGCATTATATTTAATATAAAATGCTGTCAAAATTAACTTGGTGTGTTGCCATGAGAATTGTTCTATATTGCTCTCTTTAAAGAGAGTTAAATTTGCTGTTTGGAATTCCAGGCAGGGGAGTTGGGGTGAGCGCAGTGTTGAAAATGTTGGTCTGGAGAACTAGCAATGCTCTTTCTTTTAAACATGGAAAAAGTTTGCTCATGATATTCTCTTAAAGAATTTTGTTAAGTAAAAATGCTGTACTCATTTATTTCATTAGCAAGTGAAATAAATTGAATCTAATCAAATTGTCTTCTACAATAAATTAAAATATTGTTTCTTACCATGGCTTGGATAACCATCCTAATTGTTTGCCACACCAAATAATTTATAGAAATCTAAATCATATTAAAAACAAAAGTTATAAAGAATCCCTTTCAAATAAACAATTACAGCACTATAGGAATCTCTGTAGGAAGTGATTGTCTAATGACTTTAGTCTATAGTACCTTTAAGGGATAAGCTATATATATTTCATTTGTAAGGTGTTTTGTATGTTACACCAAGAAATAGATCCATAGTTAAGAAATACTTTTTATGGTCTTGTACCAAGGAGCATTTCAATATTTTTCTTCGAGTTTTAAAAATGTTTTCTGGCATTCAAAACAATTTGGAAAATACAAATGCCTCAAGAACAGATTTCCTGACTTAAGGGAGGGGAGGAAAAAGGAAATTATGTATACAAAGTAGGGCATAATGCCAAACATTGAATCATTCTTTAAAGTCAGTTAATATCATCCAGTTTGTGTTCTTAGTGTTAGCATGGTACAATATTAGGTTTTTAATAACTCAAAAAGACAGCATTAATGTAAGTACCTTTTCTTTAGTTCTTTTTACATTTTAGAGTCAAGGTTACATTTTCCTCTTGTGGCTTGAAAAGGAATTTTTTTGAGACAGGGTTTCCCTGTATAGCCCTGGCTGGCCTGGAACTTGCTTTGTAGACCAGGCTTTGTATACTTGCTTTGTAGATCTGTCTGCGTCTGCCTCCCAGTGCTGAGATTAAAGGTGTGACCACCATGCCTGGCTTAGAAAGGAAATATTATGTAACCTTTTTCCCACTTTAAGGGTGAGCTTTAAAGACTAAGAATGAGCCTGGTGGCCTTTAATACTAGTACGAGGTGTTCAGTACCCTTAAGGTATGGGTAACACATGTCAGGGAAGTTTAAAAGAATGATGTAGAATTATGTTGTTGATTTCATTGCTAGTCCATTTTGCCTATCATAAAACATTTGCCTAACAAACAGACTTTGTAAAAAAAATAGTTTTAGAGAATTTATAACAGTTTTAAGGTGTACAACGTAAGGATATTTTGTGGTGACAAGAGTACTCATGTATTACTTTAACCAATGAACACTAGGTAGGCCTACCATATAAAATTAGATGTAATGGTGCACAGCTATAATTCTAGCACTGAGAGGTTCATGTAGGAGGGTTGGTTCAAGATCAAGGTCGGCTTGGACTACAAAATGGGACTTTATCTCAGGAAAAAAAATTCAAGCCAGGCAGTGGTGGTATACACCTTTAATCTCAGCAGAGGCAGGTGGATCTCTGTGAGTTCGAGGCCAGCCTGGTCTACAGAGTGAATTCTAGGACAGCCACAGCTACATAGTGAGACTCTGTCTCAAAAAAAGTTCAATATAAAAGTGGGAAAATAGTCAAGAAAATTTCTCAGAAAGTAAAGACATAAGAGATTAAATATATATAATTCCAAATCTAACCCAAAGGGAAGTTGCAAAAATAGAAACCCTGAAAAAGAATTGGAAGGAAATTACTAAATATTAGAGTTCCCTATAGAGATAAAGAATAGAGATAAAGAATTCATAGATGATAAAATTATCTAAGCACCTAGTACTCTGAGAGAAAGCAGATTCTGATTTACTTCATTAGTGTGGAGTTTCAAAAAAATAAAGTCAGCCAAGGTTATATAGTGAGACCTTGTCTCAAAAAAACTATAAATAATAAATAATAAAGGCCAGAAAGATGCCTCAGTGGGTAAGGACATTTGCTGCCAATCCTGGATACCTGAGTTCAATCCCAAGAGCCACATAGTAGAAGGAGATAACTCACTTTACAAAGTTGTCCTCTACCCTGCATGTTACCGTGTGTGAGACACACACACACACACACACACACACACACACACACACACACACAAATATATTAAATATATTTCTAAAAGAACATATAAGACTGAGAGATGTCTCAGTAGTTATGAGTACTGGCTGCTCTTCCAGAGGATTTAGGTTCAATTCCTAGCACCCACATGGCAGCTCACAGACATCTGTATCTCTAGTTCCATGGAATCCCACACCCTCTTCTAGCCTCCATAGGAACCAGGCGTGCACATGGTGCACAGACATACATGCAGAGACAATGCTTATATACATAAAATAAATAAATTAAAAACAAATAGCACAGAGAAGAGGAAGTAGACACAAACTCCCATCCCTAACCAAGAAGCTATTCATAATAGACATCTGCTGGGAAAGGGGAAAATCAGTTTTCTCCAATGGAGTGTCACTGGGTACATCAACTATACTCTAGGGCAGGTCCCATGCCCAGGAATAGTTGGCCAACACAAAATAAACTCCATGCTTTTTGTATGTACATGCTTTTGTTTCATTTTGATATTTTTTGTCATTTTGGTGTTTGTTCTTGGCCTTTGCTTTTTATTTTGGCTTGGTTTGGTTTGGTTTTTTGTTGTTGTTTTTTGTTTGTTTGTTTGTTTGTTTGTTTGTTTGTTTTGAGCAAGAGAAAGAACGTGGAGTTTGGTGGATGGGAGGTGGGGAAGAGCTGGAAGAAGTTGGAGGACAGGATATGTGACCAAAATGTATTGTATGTAAAAAATGGTTTTAAAAGGTGATCTGCAAAATATGTCTAGGCTAGCATCACCCATCTTATAAGCAACACAGTTGCTAGAAGTCAGTGGACAAATGACACCAAATTTCTGAGACAAAATTGTTTTCAGTCTGAAATTTGATATCAAGCCAAACTTTACAAATATGAAGACAAAGACATTTATTGATTTATGCAGTTCAGAAAATTTTCTTCCAGCAGGGTATAGCAGTATACTTGTAAGCACTCTAAAGGCTGAGGTAGAAGAATTGTAAATTTAAGACCAGCCTGCGCTAATATCAAGACTTGTCGTAGGAAGCTTAAAAAGAAATCATTATCTTCCATGTTATCTTTCAGTTCTAGGAGACTCCATGAACACCTACACACTTGCTCATTCACATGCAGGAAGTCACATATATACATAATAAATTCTTAAAAATTGAAAAATATTTCAGGCTGACAAAAGACTATTATATAATAAAGAAGTAGGTTGAAGCCATATTGCAAAGGGCCTCAAATGCCAGTGTGAAGCAGTACATTGAATTTGGAAGAACTTGGAGAGGTTTTGAGTAATCTGGTCATGTAACTGGAGCTGAATACTTTTCAGAAAATGTATCAAGAAAGATGAACTAGACATAGGCAGGATGAGGTATTATGCATTAACATACCCACTTCAGTTTTCTTCATAAAAGATTAAAGGATTATATCTGCATGATGCCACTGGAATGGAAAAAGAAAGGATGAAAGGTCTTCTAAAGCACTGTATTTGATATCTAGCTTGTGTTTCGTTATATATTTATTGAGTGAAGAGATCAAAGAAAGCCTGCATTTTTAGTGGCTTAATTGACATAAGAGGAAAGGAAGGGTAGTCATCACGATAAGAATAGAAATGGGTATTTATTTTGAGATCCATTCCCTGATTGTAGCCTACACTCTAACAATAAGCCTTGGTCCCCTTTGCTTGCCATAGTCTACTGAATGGTTGATTCAGGAGCTGTTCCTCCTTACTTATGTTGCATCCTTGTGAAAGACATCACAGTAGGTATTTGCTGTAGACTATAAGATGCAAAAATATTGTAGCTGAATTGAATTGCATCCCAGTTACCCAAGAAAAAGAAATGATAAAATGTAGAATACTGCAGAGTATAGTTCTTCATGGTGATATGATTTAAGGACATAAATGGTAAATGCTAGAATCTACCCAATGAACTTGGCTCCATGAGTCAAGTTTGCAATCCGTTAGTCTTTAAAATATAATGTGATGATACCTTATGTGTGGAAAAGAAAGAGAACTTTTTTTTTTTTTTGATTTTCCGAGACAGGGTTTCTCTGTGTAGCTTTGGCGCCTTTCCTGGAACTCACTCGGTAGCCCAGGCTGGCCTCGAACTCACAGAGATCCGCCTGCCTCTGCTTCCCGAGTGCTGGAATTAAAGACATGCGCAACCACTGACTGGCCAAGAACTTGTTATGTGTATATAATTTACGAACCACTAAGCATACAAATATTGGTCCTGTGATAATCATTTTATTGCTACTGAGGTAACTGAAGCAAGAGATAGATGACTAGTTACAGCCAAGCATAGTGGCTCATGCCTGTAATTGTAGAATTTAGGAGGCTGGGGCAAAGAGATTTACCAGAAGTTCAAGGCCAACTTAAACTGATAGTTATACCCTGTGTCAAAAACAAAGACCTCAAAGCCTAGTGACATAAAGTTTGTAGGTTCCTGTCATTATTCTTGTGTGGAAAAACCACCGACAACATCACCAGCCTTAGAGTAGTGTAACTGTGTGGGCCTTGTTTAAAAGTAAGAATTGAGTCCCGAGTCTGCAACATACTGACTCCACTCTTTAGCCCTCATTTAATCTCTTTAAACTTTAGACTGCAGAGTATTCAAAGCATTTTGCCTTGAAAAGATCTGTTAAATTTCTAATGGTGAATGGAGTTGGGGGGAATACATTAGAATTCTGAAATGCTTGAGTCTGATCTGGGAATTTACTCTGTATTATCATCAGCCCTCAAAAACATTAATAAAAAGTCAAATTTTGTCACGAAACATAAATACAAGATATAAGGTGAAAAAGCACCTAATGCATGTTTGACACAAGATAGACAATAAGTATTTCCTAGATTTTCATCTAAATTTTATTGATCACTCTTCCGTATGCATTCTTCTTTGGAAAGATTGTTTAATTTTGTAGTTTGCTTCCCACTTTTCTTACTGTAACTGCTCAGTCTCATTCAGAGACAAGTGTGCTCAGGAAGGTAGCACCTTAGACTCAGCTGATGCTTGGTTCTACTCGAATATTTCACATACAGGATTGTCAGGAGAATTAAGGGAATAATGCATGTGAAATTACAAAATACATGATAATACTGGGAGAAATTTTGTTGTTATTGTTGTTAAAATTCTAAAACAGTCCAAACTGAGTAAGTTGCTGAAGTAATAGGCTAGCCTATGAACAATACATCACATTTGCCTTGGAAACTAAAATGGTATATTATTTTATGTCTTCTCTTTTTCTTTTTACTGCTCATTTCCAGAAACTACATGAGGGTATCTTGTTATATCTTTTTGAGAAATCTCTGTACAACATAATTCTTGTTTGGTAGTTTGTTGGTTGGTTGATTTTTATGGGACTGAGGTTGAACCTGGGGCCTCCTACATGTTAAGCAAGTGTTCTACCACTGAGCTTATTTCCAGCCTTTAAGGGTATATGAGAAAATATTAACCAGTTATGGTGGCACATGCCTATAATCTTAGTGTTCTGGAGTCTGAGAATCAGGAGGATCATGGAGGATCATGGCCAGCCTGGATTACACAGTGAAACCCTAGCTCCAAAAACAAAAGTATTTGTATATCACTTTTAGATTCTTCTACCCGTACTTATGCATCTAGAAAAACCAACATTCATAGTTAACAAAATAGAAATGACAGTGTTTATTTAACAGACGTGTACCTGTGGTTTTGCCAAATTTTGTTTTATTGTTGCTGTTTTTGTCTATAAAATACAATATTGTCTTGATTAATCTGCTCATCTCAACACAAATAGGTAATTGAAATCTTATGTACGTGCTCGCTTCGGCAGCACATATACTGAAATCTTATGTACACATTATATATTTTCTAGTATCTACTTTGGGCTTTAAAGATCCTTCCTTAAGATGAGTGTGGTGTTGCATGCCTGTAATCCCAGCACTTGGGAAAAGTTGGAGGCCTCATCTACATAATAAGACACTATCTCAAAACATCCTTTCTTGGCCCACAGATTTTTCATTGTTTTTATTGTGTAAAACAGTCTTTTCCTCCCATGTTTAATCCCTCTATCCAAATGTTAAATCTTTTCTGACTTTGGTTTTCAGAGTTAATAGCCCTTTATCTCCTTTGAGAATGGGAAGTAACTTAGATATTTCAAACATAAAACTTCACTCTGTTTTTTCCTGCTCCTTTTCAGTCTGCTTTCTTAGACAGCTGTGTTAAGAATAAAACCATATGTTTATCCTAGAACAGTTTTCAGTCCCTCTCCCCAACAAATAGTGCTTTAATATATAGCATTTGTTCCACGTGGTATAGTCACATGCCAGACATAGTATAGTACTCTAATCTGCCATTTTCAGATGTTCTCACACTCTTTTGTTCCCCTTAAAACTATTCTAAGTATTTCCAATAGAAAGAATAAAGATTTGGAAATAATTAATGCTAATATTATATAGAAGCTAATATGGCTTAACATTCTGTAACATTTAACTTGAAAGTATAATTACTTGATGTGTTTTCTCTTCACTTGATAAGTCAGTAAAGAGTAGTTTTGTATATTAATAACTAAGTTAAGGTTATTTGATTATGGCTAACAATGTGTTTTATTTCTTTATATTTATTTCCACAGGAAGAAGGCAGTATCAAAGAAATTGCAATCACACATCATGTGAAGGAAGGACATGAAAAGGCAGATCCTTCCCAGTTTGAGCTTTTGAAAGTATTAGGGCAGGGATCATTTGGAAAGGTAAGTCATAATTGTGTGCTGTAAACAAAGTTTATAAAAATTCTGTAAACGTAGAAAGTAGAATACTAATCACACAAAGCATGGAATAGAGGGAAGTTAGGTAATGGATACCAAAATTAGATACATAGAAGGAGTAGGATCTAATGTTCTATAGCACAGTAGCATGACTATAGCTAACAACAATTTATTACATATTTTATTAAGAACTAGACAAGAAGTTTGGAGCTTCTCAGTACAAGGAAAGTTAACATCTTTGGGGGCATAGGATCTTACTATGAGCCCAGGCAGGCTACGCAACCCTCCTGCCTCAGTCTCCTGAGACCTAGGATTATAGGCATGCACCACCACAACTGGCTATACATGTTTAAAGATACATAAATACTAATTACTCAAATGTGGTCATTATTCATTACATAGATTTATCAAATTGTCGTATTATGCCTCATAAGTATGTATAGTTATATATCCATTAAAATATACATAGATGGGGCTGGAGAGATGATTCAGTTATTAAGAATGCTTGCTGCTCTTTCAGAAGATAAGAGTTTGGTTCCCAGCACCCACATTGGGCAGCTCACAACCAGCTGTAGCTCCAACTAGCTTCAAGGGTTCGAAAACACTCTTCTTGCCTATGTGGGCACATTCACATCTATAGGCACAGACAGAGATACATGTAAATAAAAATATTAAAATAATTTTATAAAAAATAAAATATACATATGTATCCTAAAGAAAGAGATAGTCCATAAGGTTTAGATTAAAAAGTTACAAGGAGACTTAACATGGTGGTGCATGCCTTTAATCCCAGCACTGACGAGGCAGAGGCAGGCAGATCTCTGTGAGTTCGATGCCAGCCT
>LZPO01034338.1:1490725-1501740 GCA_001675575.1 Neotoma lepida
GGAGCCTGTCCTGGAACTCACTGTGTAGATCAGGCTGGCTTTGAACTCACAGAGATCCTCCTGCCTCTGCCTCCCGAGTGCTGGGATTAAAGGTGTGCACCACCACCGCCCGGCAGATATGTGGCTTTTAACTGTTTAAAATTAACATGTTAGATTAAATGTGTAGCTCAGCAGTGGAGCATGTGCTCAGCAGCCATGAGGCCCTGGGTGAGATTTCCCCAGCACCAAAAATAAAAAATAGTGTTAGCCTTTGTTTTTCTAACAGTAAAATTTGTCAAAGCTGATACTTTATTTTCTGGGTACCTGTTTCCTTCCTAATTCTCCTTATTGAGCACCTAGATGTGCTTAATAAATAGAAGATCTGAAGAGAAAAGGTATTCCAAAGATAGATTTCTTGATCTCAGAGAACTCACAGTCTGGCAAAGAGCCAACCCAAAATGTGCAGTACAAGATTGACTGTATTAGTGCAGTTTTTGTGCTAAAGAAGATTACAGACGATACTGGGTAAGAAAGCAATGAGAGAGATTTCCAGGCAGATGAGGAGGAGGCTATAAAAAGTTGTAGTCTATCTCACGCTGAGGGAGCTCAGTACATGCCAGTTAGAGAACAGCAAGTGCCTCCAGATTGGTCATTTGATATGACTCCTATGGCATGCACAAGCAAAGGTGGCTGATGAACCTGAATTGTAAATAGCTGTGTGCCTCATACTTAGGATTATTGACTTACTCTGGGTAGAAAAGTCTAAAAAGGAAACTACCAAGCTAGCCAAGCGTGGTGGTGCACATGCTTTTAATCCCAGCACTAGAGAGGCAGGCATATCTCTGAGTTTGAGGCCAGCCTTGTCTACAGAGAGAATTCCAGAACGGCCAGGGCTACACAGAGAAGAAACCATCTCAGAAGAACAAAAAGAACAAAAGAAAACTACTAAGCTGTGTGCAGTGATCAGATTTTCCATTTTGCACTCCATGGGACAATCATTTTCATCCATGGAGTCTGCCACAAACTGTCAAGATCACATGTGAGGTATATGAAGAAATGTTACCCATAACCAGAGTACCAGAACTTACATATCAGATGCTTTTTCTAGTCAGTTAAGACTAGTTAAAGTTATCTCTATTCCTTTGCATTCATTTGCACTCCAGAATACTTTTTTAGTGAAAGATGAGGAGACACAAATATAGAGCAAAAAATTATATCTAACTCATAGCCTGTCTTACAAATTCCATGCAATTACAGTAACTTTTGCTCCTATATACAGTTAAGATTCTTGATTGTAAACATCATGTAATACTATCATTACCCACAAAATGGAAAAGAGGATTATGTCAATATAGATGTGTCCCTTCAAGAACAAGTTGCCTGTGTTGAACATTGTCAGTAATTTGGGTTACATAATGGCTATGAGAAGAGAACGGGACCGCAGCTGCCCTTCAGTGAGTATTTACTCGCAAAGGGCTCTGTTAACTGTTTGGCTTGCATTGTTTTACTCACTATGCACTGATCTAAGATTAAGAGTATTACTTGTAAGGTTTTATACATTTCAGATCATGAACGGTGAAGACCAAAATTATAGCAGTTGCAATGGGATCTGAGACAAATGAAAGGAAAATTTAGAAGGCAAAATAGACTTCATAATTTATTGAACATAATAGTAAGAAGCAGCTATCAAGCATGCAGTCCACAAAGCTACTTCAGGCAAATGTAAGAGAGTATCTTTCACCAAGTGTTTGGATACGTAAGAAGCTTCGAGATTGGCAGTAGTTGAAGATTTGGGCATAATGAATTTAAAATGCTTATATAATTAGGAGATGTTTGGCCATTAGGCAACTGGCCATATGGCTGTAGGTCTTAGACATCTATGGTGGAGTTTGAAGGAGTTGACATCATCTATAGTAGCTAAAGTAATGACAATGAATAAGATTATCAGAGCATAGTGATAGAAGAACCAAGGAAGGGATTCAGCAAAATGCTACCATTTAAAGAGAAAGCTGGGCCTGGGGCAGGAGGATATATAGCTCAGTGGTTGAGCTCTTACTTAATATGTGTAAGGCCTTCCCCAGAACCTCAAGGAAAGGAGGGAAGGAGGGAGGGAGTGCAGGCAAAGTAAGTAGCCATTGAAGGGCTAGCAATAAAAGAAAGAGAAGTTTGAAATGACTTGGCCCAGTCAAACACAGAGATGCTATTAAAATTATGGTTGAGTTTTGTTTTGTCCCTGGAAGTTTTGCAACATTTACTTTTAGCACTTTGGCGCATTTTCAGAATTTGATAGGAAAGGTCTTTTTTTTCATAATTTGATTTTTTTAACCTATCTTTTATTTATACTTATTTTTTTATCTAGAATGTCACAAAGTGTTGCCCAGGCTATCCCAAAACCCTGGCTTTAATGAATCCTCTTTCAACCTCCCAAGTGGCTAGGACTACAGGCATGAGCCACTTTTCCTGACTCACTCACTATTTCCAATTCTGTTCAGTATCTTAGTCCTGTTCTTAGCTGTTAATAATAACCAAGAGAGACTGCAAGTGTCTAAAACAGAAGAGTAGCTAGAATAGCAACTCTCTAGTTCCCAATATCTAGTCAGCCACCAGGTTCTGTCAAGATTTTTTTTCTGCCCAGGAGTGATGGTACATTCCTAAAATCTTAGCACTTGAGAAGCTGAGGCAGGAAGATTAGGTATTCAAGGTTATCTGTGGCTACTTAGTGAGTTTGAAGCCTGCCTGGGCTATGTGAGATGTCTTCAAACAAACAAACAAGAAAACTAAATCTCCAGGCTTTTGCCTCTCCAAACTATATTCCCCCAGACTTAAGGAGTATACTTTATCTAAATTACAAACTTGACTACCTTACCATCTTGCTTTAGTGCTTTATTGTTCTAGAATAAGTCCATATTTGTTAATACGGCTTGTAAAGATCTTCCTCGTCTGTCTATTCTCAATCTCTTCTACTTTACTAGCTGCCATATTCTCCTTGACAGCAAATTTCTACTGTAGCCACATTGTATTCTTGTCAGTTTCTCAATTGTGACATTATATTAGATGTTGTGTATTATCCCGTTGCTGTGATAAAGCCTAATGACCAAGGCACCTTCGAAAGTGTTTAATTGGGCTTGCAGGTTAGAGTCCATGATGGAGCAAAGGCATGATGGCAGGAACAGCAACTCACATCTCAGTCCATAAGCAGTAGGCAGAGAGTGCCAACTCAAAATGGCAAGAGTCTTTTGAAACCTCAAGGCCTGCCCCCAGTGATACACTTCCTCCAACAAGAGCACACCTCCTAATCCTTGGCAAACATTTTCACCAAGAGGGGTCCAAGTATTGAAACATAGGAGCCTATGGGGGCCATCCTCATTCAAACCACCATAGACATGGTCTCTTGTACCTTAGGGATTTCCTCCAGATCCACTCCCTTTTGTCTACGTGAGATGTTCTGCTTCCTCCATTCTTTTTCAAATCCAGCTCTTGCCGATTCTTGAGGTCTCACTTTCCTCTTAACCAGTGGGTCATGACCCCTTTGGTGTTGCATATCAGATATTTACATTATGATTCATAACAGTAGCAAAATTATGAAATTTTGAAGTAGCAATGAAAATAATTCATTGAAGTAGCAATGAAAATAATTTTACAGTTTGGGGTCACCACAGCATGAGGAACTATATTAAAGGGTCACAGCATTAGGAAGGTTGAGAACCACTGCTCTTCAGAGTCACTTTTTACCAGCACTCAGGAGACCGAGACAGGAGGATTGCCACAAGTTTGAGAGTAGACTGAGCTACATAGAGAGTACCAGGCTAATTGGGGATACATGGAAAGACTCTATCTCAAAACGAAAAGTAACAGTCAAAAGTGACGTTTTTGAAGCCAGTTGAGGTCAGGTGTCTATGTTCTTCTAGCTGCTCTTGGCACTTGTTCATCCCATCAGAGACTACCTTGCTTTATAACTGCTTCTTTGTCTCTTCCTCACTGAACTAAAGCTTTGTAAGACCAGAGCTCTCTGAATATTCTAAACCTCTAGAATTAGAGCAAAGCTGAGAAAAGCTAGAGTAAACTGATCCTTTGCATCATAACAAAATTGTAGTACTCGGGGAAGAGAACGGAGACAGACTGGAGTGTTTTTCTCACAAACTTATCCTAAAATTTGCTTTGTGACAAAAGGACTGCTACCAGGAAGTAGAGGATCATAAAAGCTGAACAAGAATGCTGACAGTGTCAAGCATTATAGAAAGAAGAGAAAAAAAGGAAAATTAACCTTGTCTTATTCTTCTTCACCTGATGACAGGACCTGGTGTCAAAGATGCTTCATGTAGATCCTCATCAGAGACTGACTGCCGCTCTTGTGCTCAGACATCCTTGGATTGTCCATTGGGACCAACTGCCACAATACCAACTAAACAGACAGGATGCACCACATCTCGTAAAGGTGAGCAGCCCTATATCCGTCCAGTCATTGCTATCTGTATGGCCTCCAGGATGGACAAGGCCAGCTGAGCCTCCAAGAAACCTGTCTCCATGCCCCAAGCAACTTCCCCTTTAATCTTCTAGAACCCTTACAGGTTCTAATATAGGATTGTCATACATGGGTACCTAACAGCTTGGGGGCATTGTGACACAGGCATATCAGAATGTCAGTAATTAAGTTAGCTTAAGGGAAACTTTTGCATTTCTGTCATTCTGTATACATAAGTGTTCTCTATCAGTAGAGATAGAATCTATGAATTTTTCTAAATGAAGATCATGGTTTACAGCCTCTCATATTACAGACAAATTAAATGACCCTAAGAAAAATGAGGACTGCTCTATTTGAGCCCCTCCTTGTCCTTTCTCATACAAAATTTCAACCTCTCACATTGGCTTCAGTTTTAGTTATAATCTGAAAAACTGACCAGAAGTTATTCTCATTGTGAGACTGATAAAGATCTATATTCATTTACATATGAAAATCCCTGGGGGGGAACCTTTATTTCATATTTGTATACATGTCATTTTTGTTGTAATCTTTCTTTGCTTTTCTCAGGGTGCCATGGCAGCTACATACTCTGCTTTAAACCGCAATCAGTCACCAGTTTTGGAACCAGTAGGCCGCTCTACTCTTGCTCAGCGGAGAGGTATTAAAAAAATCACCTCAACAGCCCTGTGAAGTGACCTCAGTGAGATATCTGGTACCGTGATGTAAGCTGATAGCACAAGTTCTGGCGACAGGTAGCACATACCTGAGAGACACCTGCAAGCACACACTGTCCCAGCTGGTACCCATAATGCTGCTGCTCCTGCTGCTCCTGCTTTCGTCTCTTCTCGCTTTAATTGATTGTTAGCAAGTTAGATTTTCCTGGAGCTTCGACATGAAAATGGAAACATGATGAAGATATAATCACTGAATCAAAAGGAAAAAATGAACACATGAATACCACCTAAAGTACACTGAATAAAAGTACTCTACACCATATAGCATTATTTTTATAGGAAATATTTCATGTCCCCTAAATATTCTTTGTTAGTTATAGGGATGGACAGTTTATGTTAAGCACTTAGCTTAAACAATCCGTTTATATTAGCACTGTATCCCTTGTGCCATCCAACATTTTGTATGTTTTTGTAAACAGTTCATATACAGTACATTTCTGTACTGCTTTCTTTAATGTATACATGCCTTGTTTAACTTGGAGTCTATTAATCAATTGACTTATTAAATCTGGATAAATAGTTCACCTGGATTAACAGTATTGTTGGGAAACCTTAAAGATGGCCCGATTGATTGAACAGCTGTTGAATGTAATTCTTTCAAATTGTACATATATTCCTCCATCTGTTTCACTGGTTTGTTCATTTGTTTCTTCAAGTCAGGTGCTCTGTCAGACTAACCTAAAGAGCTGTTAATGGTAGAGAAAGTTGTTGTGTGTGTGGCATGAAATCAAGAATACACCTATGAAGTTAGTCCATATACTTTGTGATTTCTTAGGGTTTCCTTTCCTTAATTAAGGAAGTAATCCTCGCATTTTTAACCTTACCTAGTGCTCATACTTGGTATTTGGCATATCATTTGAAATCTTGCCAACATACATCAAAGGCCTTTAAAAGAATCATATTAAAGAAATTGGAAAAGGAAAATTTAGCAATTGGTAATTAAAGCCTTACTGGATATTTCATGTTTAAATAGGTATTCTATATTAAACACTAATTTGAATGTAATAAAGGCCACAGGCCTCCATATGAAATTGGATTTAAACTTTCTTATTCTCGAGAATAAACTATTCTTGGCCAAACAGTATCTTCTAACCTGAAGTCATAGCTGAGGCAGGCTCAATGACTGATCAGCACTGACTGTTTTCTGAATCCCTGCTGATGGTTTATAGCCATATGATGTTTCCTTTGACTTCAGTAGTGACCAGTTTTCATAATGGCCCCTGGCTCTGCTTCAAGTGCAGTATTCAGGACCTACATCTAACTTGCTGGTTTCCAGTTTTATTTGACAAAAGAAACTTCTATACCCATCATTACCCATATCTTTGTCACACTACCCAGTGTACATTAATATGTGATGTGAAAAACATGAGCAAAGGAAAATGATTTAACTTACCTCATCAGGAATGTGGCCCAGTAGATGTGAGTCACTTACTGAGCCGTTTACATCAGAAATCTTCTCACTTAGAGTACTAACCCAAGAGTGTGCTTTTTGCAGTTCATAAATGACACTTGTCATTCCTTATCTTCTCTGCTACTAAAGAGGAAAAGAAAATCTCTAATTACCACCTTTGCCCAAGCAACACGAAATTATGATTGCATAGAAACCAAATGTAGGTTTATCTTCTAAATGAAAAGTACATAATAGGAGGATGCCAGAAGTCCTACATACCAACTACTGAAGTTCTTGAGTATATGGATGCTAACTATTCAAAGTTGCTTTCTATTGCCTGGCAAGAAAGCCTTTGCCCCCTTTTCTATTCAGTGTGTCAGATTCTTCCATTTATCTTGTCTCTCATTTAGTTTTTCCACATAACACCATGCTGCCTTTCTTTCATATTATCACCAAAAGGAGCTAAAGTCAAAATTATATATATTTTAGGGCAGTCCTGTACTATATTATGATGCCAACTTTATTTCTTTAAGAAGAATTGCCTTCCTTATCTAGTCAAACTGCCAGTTTTATTGGAGAAATGCAAGTTATAGATTCACAAAACTGAAGGCTTCCTACTGACAAAACAGGTTAGGAACATAAATTACTTCATATGTGGCTCTAGTGTTCACATTGTCTTAGGGCAAACATGACCAACAATGTAGTTCTTGTGCTGGGTTAGCCTTTCCATCCATTTCACAGAGTCCATTTCCTACAGGCCAACATACTTATGGGATTAAGGCTCCTGAAATCTTCTGCCTTTCACCCATTGCTGCCAATTTCTGGGGCTTACCCCAGAGTTGTCAGCCCTGCATTTATGTTTCACTGAAAAAATGAACTAAACTGACAGGACTCTTTTTACAGACATCTCTTGGTTTATGATGCAAAATAACATTCCAAACAATAGAAATGCATTTAATGTAGCCAAGCACACATTGGAAACTATGAATTAAAATACAATGTGTTTTGCATCTTCCCTTTCAAGTGATGATACTAAATTAAGGTAAGTTTTTTGTTATTTTTTGTTTGTTTTGTTTTGCTTTTTATGAATCATTTCAGCTCCTTCTGTTTAAAAAGGTATCTTCTAAGTGCATTAATCCCTTGAATTTAACAGATGTAATGTAAATCTGTTTTTAACAAGCAACCCCAAAACTCTAAAAATAATTTTGGCAAGACCCAAAGTCAAAATGCTGTGAAGCTGGCATACGGAAGAGTAAGTTCTGAGTGTCTAGAGAGAGGATGTAGGGTATGTGTGGCAGTTTCCACATTTCACATGCATTGCTCTCCAAAGAACAGGTTGGGAGGATCAACCATTTTCCATCTGTTCTTTAGACGTGGCTTCTGTTGGAATCAGAAGACATCAAGAGAAGTGGGGGTGTCCTTAAAGCTGTGCCCATACCCTCAGTCCAAGAAAGATTGGAAAGGAGAGTAGGTGCAGAGGCTTCAATAGAAGGCATGTATTTGATAGGAAAAGGACCAGAGTAGACTCATCCTGGGATGATAGTTAGCCAAAGGCTTTCTAGACTTTGGGACCTTGGTATAGCTGTTCTTATTCACTGTGGAGGCCAGTAACACACATCTCAACATGACTTTGATAGTCTCCAGTCCCTGGCTTTTATGAATTACCTATAATATTCCAGGTTGTTTTTCTGCATTTTATAAGTTCTATCTTAGTGTGGTGATGAGAATTTGAGACTTGTGAAAGTATTCAGAGAGCTCTGGAACTTAAAGGATCAAAAAGGTCTATTTTCTGTGACTCACAAAAACAATGGATTCCATGGCTGATCTTGGTGCTTAAACCAGGAGGGTCCAGTCTAACTCTGTATCTGTCCCTCTACAAGATCCAACTCCATGTGACTAAACTGGATGTATACTTTGAGCCTTATTTAATTCACAGAGAAGTTGACTTAATTCAGTGTTTTTATTTCAATTAATGAAAATAGTCCTCTTTTCAACCCCAGGTTGCTTACATTTTGCTGATCTCCCCCAAGTGACCATTGGTGGAGACCAATTAATGAAGGAATGAATTCAGTTTCTTGAGACTGTGGTATTCTACAGAGCCACACCTAACCACTTTTTCCACTGAAGAATCTACACAGTGATAATGCCCAAATATGGATGTCCAAGAAGAATTTGTATCTACAGTGTGCTTTGTGTGTGTTTGACACTCCTGTATTCTGTGTTGCCAAGTGACTTGTAACTGGTTCCAAAGTGACAGTTCTCAAAAAATTCAACAATTTTCTTAAACCTGGTGTCACTGTAGGTCTCACATTTACCACTTTTATTCCAGTCTTTTACCTGTTCATAATGGGCATAGCAAGGGTTGGGAATGAGAGCCTACTTCCTACCTCTTAAGGCACTTTCCTCATTGTTTTGCCATATAACCTTGAAATGCATGATACGCTGTTGAAATATCATGACTTTTCCCAGAGCAACTAGCAAGGTGTATGATGTTTTGACTAGATATTAGTGGAAAGGAAAACTTAGAGATTTAAGTCCAGATATATGAACCTCAAGAAAATGTCTTCTATCCCATACCATTTAAGTACAGTATATGGAAATGTATTTGAGAAGAGAGTCACTATGATAGTTCTCTCTAAGTAGATTAGTTCAATGTCCAATGAAAGTGAACATCTTTATTCCTATATTAATATAGTACTGGATGAACTGTATACTGAATTTTTCAAACAAGTATTTAAAGTAGAACTTTTAAGTACAAAGCAAGGGCATGAGGATAAAGGCTTGGGTTGTGTTTCTGTAAGTGTAGTTTACCATATAAACTTTGTTTTTTTTAATTTAAAAAAGGTTTCAAAGTATTGCCATTCATTAGCATCCTTAATGATTATGAGTGATGAGTGTGTAACTCAAAATCAAATATGTGTATTAGTTTATCTTAACTTTTTCCCTAAATAAAAAGGGAAGCTATACACCTAAAAGATGTAATTATTTTGCATTTTTGGCCATGGGCGGGAATGGGGTGGATATCTACTTAAACAGTTTTTAAAAAAGAAAAAAATCACAAATATTTTTCTACTGTTCTATATGATCTTACTTTATACTAGTTTATCTCTAGTAAGGCATGCCAGAAGCCCAAGCAATGTACCATATCAAGGGTTCTTATGTGTTGTATCTTTTATTGGTGGGTAAATTGCATAGATGCTTGGCAATGCTGCCATAGTTATGAACTGCTTGTGAGGATCAGATTTCACTGAGTATTTTAAGTTGTTTTAAGTAAGAGTTCAATCTGGAAAGTTTGCAAATCATACTATTAATGTGTAATCTAAACTCTTTCCAATGTATCCATGAATAATCCTGGGACAATATTGCTTGTATTCCTGTCAAAGAACAGGTTTTGTAATCTTTAAAAGAAATGGAAATTTATATAATAAAGTTTCAAGTAAAGCATGTATGTTCCTTTTATCAGATTATTTTAGTTATATGATTAGACCTTTATAATATAAAAATTTCTCTCCAAATTATATTTATGAAATTGTATTGATAGAATTTTAAACAGGACTATTTTTGATAAGTGCAAAATAATTTTGCTGTGCATCATCTTAGACTCATGTGAGCCAAACATCTTCCCAATTATCAGGCCAAGCACAAATGAAATAATCCTTTTCTTGGAGAAGTCCAAAACTACCAGACTTGGCTCCAAAACTGTCCCTTTCTCCTTTGTTACCTTACTTCTCCCTTGGATTTCCTTTGCTATCCAGAGTGAACCTTGTAACCTCAGAGCTGACCACCCAAACTTCGGTCTCGGAGGCATCCTGAACTTTCTTACATCCTTGCTTATGTACTGTGCCCACTGAGCAAAACTCCAGTATTTGCTGTTTGGTTAATTCTATTTGTACATTTCTGGATGTTGTATGAAACCATTCAGTTATGCAAATGATACTACAAGTTTCTGTTTTCTAATTGCACTTAAATCCTTATAGTATTTGTCCATTGTTTTTCCTTATTGAAATCCATTCTCTTTTTATTTTTTAAATAAAAATGTTCGTTGGGGAGAGTTAGAGGTGTTTTAGTTTAGTTTGGATTTGGATTTTAGAAACAGAATTTCACTGTGTGACTTGGGTTGGTCTGCAACTGAGTATATAGACTATGCCATCCCCAAACTTGGGACAGTCATTCTGCCTCTGCTTCTGAAGTGCTGGGATTATAGGCATGTACCACCACACTCGGCTCCCATTTCTTTACAAAATATTTTTATTGAGATACAATTCATGTACCATAAAGTTTACCCATTTAAAATTTACAATCCAGTGTTTTAGCAGATTTACAGAGTTGCATGGCTATAATGATAGCATAGTTTTAAAATATGTCATCCTATTCGAAACTACCACAGCTGTCTTGCTTGGACACTCGCAGAACCTCATGCATGGTATCTATTCCTTTGTCCCATACAGCC
>LZPO01034338.1:1519075-1529499 GCA_001675575.1 Neotoma lepida
TTCCTTCCCTCCCTCTCTTTTGAGTACTGGTATAGTTATAAACACACATGTAAGAGTGTGGGTAAGTCACACTTCAGCTATTTATCTAGCCTTTGTTAATGGTGGATTAAATGAAGTTGATTCTAACATCCAAATGAAATGGAATTGTTTCATTTACCAATATCTGACTCAGTTGCCTAAAAGCCACCCATGTAGAGGGCAATCAAAGTGTTAATACAGTCTTCCTGGTATACTTTTATTCTGACCTCAATAGTTTGAAAGAAAAAAAGACTGCTAAGCTTAGAGGTCTGATCCTTTGAAATATTAAGAGGAGACTACACAAATATAGGCACGTCAGTGAGAAACCATGAAAACATAACCAATTGTTATTACCAACTGCCATGATTCAATATCAATGGCCACTGACAGATGCAAGTCCGTGTGTCATATTCTGATGCTGTATTAACACAGTAATGTACAAATACTGTATGTACAGTAGATATTATAGCTGCTAATAAGAACTTATCATTTATTTAACCATTGTCTCATTATTATCATGGCAACAGACAGTAATGAAACACTAAATACTGAGAAATAAAATATCTGACCATCTATTTTGGTACATCACTAACTTGGTCATATTAAATAAAGGACTATTAATAATTGTAGTTTGTAATCAAAGTAGATTGTGTGGTTCTGCACTTTCTGAACTGTGCTAGCTGTTTAGGACACTGCTAGGACTTTGCAAACTTCCAGTCCCACTCAGAAACCCTGAAAGTACTATAGAGTATAGGCAATGGATAGCGCTTATAAGGAGCTGTTTAAACTATTCAATTATTACTGCAAAATGTTATTTCAACAATGAGCATGTTGGCAATTTAAATTGACAGTTCCTGTTACAATTTATCAAAGACAGATTAGCATAATTAAGGTCACCAAAAGGAAACTATTAAAATCTAAGTATTTCAGTTCTTCTGATCTGGCATTTTACAATATATCACTTTGGTGCTTCTTAATTAAGTGTGAAATCTTGCAGCTTGCATTTCCAGTGCACCCAGTCCCTATCCTGTGTTCCTTTTGATTTACAAAACAGGATGTAAAGCCGGACTGAATTATCTTCAGAGAAAGTCAACACCAGCCTGTAGTTCTGAGGTGCTTGCAGAAGTGATGTCATTAGACACAGCAAAGAGAGTATCTGGGAATGAGAAACTTTTTTCCCCAAATCACTGTGTGTCACTACTTTACAAAATTTCATAATCTACATGGCCCATCATCTGTTCATCCAAATTTGTCATTAATCTTCTTATGCTGAGTTTGCCTTAAAATATCTGAAGTGATTTAGTATAAGACTGTCCTATGACTTGCGTAAATGTAGAGAATGCAAATACATGTAAATGGTGGAATGTTTAATTTTTTACTTTAAAATTGTATTAAAATAATTGTATATTCACACGCAATTAAAAGAAATACAGAGATCTAGAAAAAAAGAATATTCTCAGGTACTGGGTGGTGGTGGTACACACGTTTAATCCCAGCACTCTGGGAAACAGGCAAGAAGATCTCTGTGAGTTCGAGGCCAGCCTGGTCTACACAAAGAAACCCTGTCTCCAAAAAAAAAAGAAAAAAGAATGTTCTCAGGAGCCTAGCATGGTGGCACAAGCCTTTAATACTAGCACTCAGGAGGCAGAGGTAGTTCAAGGTCAGCCAGGGATGTAGCTAGAGTGGCAAGGTCAGAGGTGGAGACAGAAATCTCTTCAGCTCTTAGGCCAGCTAGCTTGACATCTACAACGGTGAACAAAGAAGGTTGAAAGTGAGGACCAACACCTGAGGTCCTCTTCTTCCAGTCCCTCAGCACACAGCACCTACAATAGCACACATAAATTTGCACACACATGGAAAGGATGTTTTTAGGATTATTTTTCCTTTGACTTAATGTTTTTTTTTATTTCAGATCTAAAATGAACTCAACATATTACATTCCAGTCCTTCTGAAGATTGCCCGGCAAGTTTGGAATCTGGCCATAGACCTCAAGGAAAAGTTTTCACTATCAATTATGATTGTAATTTGTTGAGGCAGACTTGATTCGATACTAAGGTCACTTCTTTCAAAACTGATATCTTAAGTGATAATGTTAAGCCCGCTTTGTTCATTTGATGTAATGGAGCTCAAGAAGATCATGTAAGAAAAAAAAAAATACATTACTGCCTTTCCTACTTTGACCCCTTCCAGTAAGTAAATGGATGTTTGGAATAAACCATTTGCTTTGTACTCATTATAAATTATGATTAAGCCCTCCTTTTGCATAGCTGTTGACTGTACAGTCTGTGTATATTCCAGTTGCCCAGAGATTTTGATACAAATGGAGGCAGAAATCTGTTTTTTGTTTTGTTTTGTTATATTTTGAGACAGAGTCAAACTTTGTATCTGAAGCTAGCTTGGAATTCACTGTAGTCCTAGTGGACCTCAAACTCGGTATGATCCTCCTTAGCCTCCTGGGTGCTGGGATAAGATGTATGTACTACCACACCTGGCAGAAATCTATTTAAAGGCAAAAATGATAGGTCTGCTTTTCATATTTAAGTCTGTGGCTATTTTTATACTAGTTTTGATAACATGTAAGTTATTTTCATGATTTTATTTTGCAGTCATCAAACTAGGGGAGGAAAGGCATTTCCAAAATGTTTTTGGAACCTAGTTTTTAATGCCAATTTTGAATTAAGGTCAGTAGTTACAGAAGTTCAACACTAGGTGGTGCTCAGTTGTCTTAACATTGGAAATACTATTTTAATTATTGAGATGGTTTCCTTTCTCAACTAGTGTGAACAGGAAATTCCCAAACAAGGAAAAGATTGTTTTACTCATGTGCATAGAATATTTTTAACAAAAAGAAAGATTGTATTGGGGTATTGCCTTTTCAGGAGTCTTATTCACATAAGCTACAATTCTGAGTGCTCTATAAACACATAAAATACAGGCAAGTGAAGGCAATAAATTACATAACAAAAGTATAAATGAATGCTTTTTCAGGCTTTCCCTGAACTGAGGGAGAAATGAGGGAATAACAAATTTAAGCCTGATAGAATGGCTTGACCTGTAACCCTGCATTTGTGAGGCCCAGGCAGGAGGATCAGGATTTCAAAAACAAACTTAGTGGGATGGTGTTTTCTTATTTCTGAATTGAAGAGCTATAGCTGAAAAAATAGCATGCTGCAGAGGCTATTAGACTCTGCCTTTACATTCAGGACAAATTTGTGTAGACAGTCTGGGGAGGGTCCAGGGGGTCCCATTTTTTTCTACTGGGAATTTAGGTTTGCTAAATGTAGGGAATTTAGGAGTTACTACAGTGAGAGCTGGGCTAGTCAGAATTCACTGTACACATTGAAAACATAGGAATTTTTTTTTGCATTGATGTTTTACCTGCATGTATGTCTGTGTGAGAGTATCAGATCTTGGAGTTAGAGATAGTTGTTAGCTGCCATGTGGATGCTGGGTATTGAACCCAGGTCCTCTGAAAGAGCAGTCAGTGCTCTTAACCCCTGAGCTATCTCTCCAGCCCGAAAACATAGGAATTTAAAACCAAGATCCATCATGCTGCTTGTGGACCTTGTATTCTACTAGCATCCAGAAAACTTTTCATTAATGAAAAGCAATGCACAAAGGGATGCACCTTTAAATGGTTTCAAAAAACAAGATCTTCTCTTATCTCCCCTTTTTTATTTTTTCAAGACAGAGTTTCTCTGTGTAACAGCCCTGGCTGTTCTGGAACTCACTCTGTAGACCAGGCTGGCCTTGAACTCACAGAGATCTGCCTGCCTCTGCCTCCCAAGTGCTGGGATTAAAGACGTTCGCCACCACTGTCCAGCTCTAATCCCTTAACTATGACTTCATCTCAGGTTTTCCTACTCAGCTTCAAAATCAGAGGTAACCATAACAACAGTAGGAAAGATGAAGTGATGTAGTTTGTTTCTTAATCTGAGAAGTTTCTTAGTGATTCTCTAGACAGAATGTATCTGAGGACAAAGGCTTAAACTAGCCCTGTCTTCATCAGTAATTAGACCTCTGGACCTTAAAAGTGTTTCACCAGCTGGATGTGGCATACACCTATGATCCCAGCACTGGAAGATTTTTGTTGAATAGCAGCCAGGGCTACATAAAACGCTGTCTCAAAAGCAACAATGGAAATGAAAAACCATTTTTACTGAATTTTGCAGTGTATATAGTAATGCATTATTTTATGAGCAGTGTTTTAACTCTACATAGGTGATACAGCTCAAAAGTTGATTTTCTACTTCCTGTAACAAACAGGATTTGAAGGGTTTTTAGAAATAACATATGACCCCGTTTCCTGTACCTTCTGGTGGTTTAATCTCTTTTCTTGCCTAAATAGTAGCAGCATTAATGAGTGCTCTTGTATCCTGGAAGATCTGGAGTCATTGGTTTAAAATAGTTGAATACAGTTGTCACTAGTATGCAAATGCTACCTGGAAGAGTTCTTTGACGTGTATTTGTTATGAGAATTGAATAGTTTAACTGATTCAATTTTATTTCAAATAAGGAATGGAAGTGGTCTTCAAGGAGATTGTTGTTGTTTTTTTTTTCTGTTTTTTTTTTGTTTGTTTGTTTTTGGTTTAACTTCTATAGTACAACTCTATAAGCAGTGCCCAGAAAGAAAAATAAAATGTTTGAAATCTAAGAATTATGCTATTTTGTTTTGTGGAGGGGGGGTTGTTTTGTTTTTGTTTTTTGAGACAGGATCTCATGTACCCCACTCTGGCCTTGAAATATCAACAGCTGAGGCTGGCCTCGAACTTCTGATCCTCTACCCTTACCTCCCAAATGCTGGGGTTACAGGTGTGTACAAGCACACAAAAGTAGAATAAAAAACCTCTTCCTGCTAAGATGGTATAACAAGTTAATGCTAATCAATTTGATAGTCTCCCACCAAGCTCTTGGTCTGATCCCCAACACCCCATAAGTGAATCAGTTTGACAGGGTTTGTTTTTCATGTAGTTTATTCCAGATAGAGCATGAATATGGTGTGTTGCTAAAGTGACTTAAGTAGCCACACCAAGGGTCCATGTAAAAAGACTTGCCAAGATTTAGTCATTTGCCTGTTGAATCTTCCTTAACCATCTTACCTTTTAAGGGAACTACTTTTAGGAGACTATAAAGTATTCATGACAGGAATTTTTATATTTTATTTGGAAAATAGCCATTGGTTTATTCATCCCATGTATGGAATCATAGCTATAAGTTGTCGCTTAAAAACTTTGTGACTTGTAATGTTACTTAATCTCGATTGTCTTAGTAAACTTTAAATTACTGTGTTAAACAACATCTCTAATATAGGTAGAAACTGTCAGTCAGTGTTGGCTGCAGGGTAACTGAGTAATCAAATAGGTAAAAGCATGTTTTAAATAGCTAGATTTCTATTCAATTTGGATTCTGTACAGATTTAATGATGTCCACTATACACTGTGGCTTTACAGTTAAAGTATCGGGATGAAGACAGTTCTGTATGTTAACCTGCCTTTCATAAAGATTAAAAAGGTTTGTATCAGTGTGTGATACTCATCCTGCTCAGTAGGGATAAGTTTCATTTATATACTGGTAGGACTCCCACAGACTTTGACACACTATCTTCATGTTTGTGGTTTACCTTAAACCATCATTTTCCATCCTTGTTCAGAAAAGAACAAAATCTGAATTAATTTGTATTACAAGTGTAAGTGAACACTAGACTGAGCAATTACGAGACTGTATTGGTCACCTCTACCAGTTTCTTGAGAGACAGTGTGCTAGAAATAGAAAAGGAAGAACATGGGCCCTGGGGTCAATCGTCATGTATCCCAACCCCCCAGTCAGCTCTCTACCAAGTATCCACTACTTACTACCTTTCCAGCTTGCCTCAGTGTCACAAACCTGGCCTGGGATACAGGGAGGATAATAACACCTACTCTAGAATTATTGGAGGGTTAATAACAGACGTTTGTTTGTATGTGTGACACACTTGGTGTTTGCTTTTCACATGGAAATGCAGGACCATGTAAGGCAGAAGATGCATGTCTCCTGTGTTCACTGTGTACATTATCTTGCTTGCAGTCTTTAATTACTGTGATAGAAGTAATGTGTAGAATATATATTTGTATTGTGTGGACACTACAGTTGCTACCACACCATCCTTATTTAATTCAGCAGGTGGGAGTCTCCAAGTTGCTTGCAGCTATTTTATGGAATTCCAGCCGCTCTGCATTTCTTCAGAGAAAGTGTATAGTTACTAATAATGCTGGCTGTGGTAATTGTCATTTATGCTTTCGTGATTCCTTTTGCCATAGATTCCCCTCATGTGGAACAATGTAAAGAAATCAGATGCAGACTACAGCAACTAGAAAATAAAACACGAAAACAACCCAAGAGTGTATATAATTGGTTCTTTTCCTACTAACATTTTTAACTACTTAAATGTTAAAGGTGATTCTTTTCTGAAATTGTGTGGGATTTTTATGAAACTTCAGTGTGATGGATCAGAAGAAAAGTGCACTTGTACACTTTATCCATTTCCTTTTTTCCAACAGTAAACCAATTGTCCAGAATGATCTCAAATTACCAAAATGATAGTCAGTGGACCTTTTATGCTGTGCAAATATGTATATGTGAACCTACATTTCTGGCCAGCATGTTGACTTTTACTCTGGTCTTGTGGGGAGTGAGTCAAGTAAGAGGATCTCACTGTGTAGCCCAAGTGGACCTTGAATTCCTGACACTCCTGCCTCAGCCTCCCAGGTGGTGGGATTAGAGGCACAAGCCACTCAACATCCCTAGCGAGAGGCCCAGGCTAGAAAGTTTCCAAATTTGAATGTAAACTCAGTTTTTCCTATGCTATTGCTACAGGTACTGACCAGGTATCTGGACAAGCAGATCTACAGTATGTGCCAGCTGACCTCCAAGTCTGACACTGCCTGGAGATTGTCACATCCTACAGGTTGAAATTTTCCCCAAGGTGTGCTCCACCTTGCACAGATACTGAGTAAATACCCCAAGTTTTTAACTGTTTCTGAACAATAGGCCATATAATTTCAGGGTTCTCAAACTTTTTTGGCTTTAAGAGGATTCTGGGGAAACTTTGCATGTTTATTATAAAAGTTACTACAAAGCATACTTAAGAATAAAGAGTTAGCTGGGCGGTAGTGGCGCACCCCTTTAATCCCAGCACTTGGGAGGCAAAGGCAGGTGGATCTCAGTGAGTTCAAGGACAGCCTGATCTACAAGGTGAATTCCAGGACAGCCAAGGCTACACAGAGAAACCCTGTCTTGGAAAAAAAAAGTTGATATAGAGTTGAATGGTGTGGGGCCACAGAGCTACCATGATCTACAGCAGCCATGTCTGATTAGGGCTTTTGAACTCTAAACCTTGCTTGTCCTTCTGGATCGTTATGGAGAGTTCATTACATAAGTCTCATTGACCATTGGTGAGGTGAAGCTGAAATCTCTGACCTGCTAGTCCTGCTTTTGTATTTCCTGTGACTAGTCCCCATCCTGAAATCCTGCCTTTAATCACAACACTCAGGTGGATCTCTGTGAGTGTGAGGCCAGCCTGGGCTACATAATGAGTTCCAGTGGGAACTTTTATTTTTATTTTTTTAAAGGCCATTCTAGGAGCTGAGGAGATGACTCGGGGGTTACTTGCTGCCCTTGCACAGGGCCTGAATGGGTTCTCAACATCTGTATAATGGCTCACAACCATCTGTAATTCCAGTTCCAGGGGTGTTAAACCCTCTTTTGGGATCAATTTTAAATTAATATTTAATTTAAATATAATTGTAGTTAATACACAGTAGGATTTGAGGGTGAGAGATTTAAAAACATTGTAAAATGGACTAATGTAGGAAGTACTAATTTATAAGGCCACTCGAAAGAAATGGGCAGAACTGACAATTAGCTCAGGGTTCAAACACATGCTTAGCACATGTGAAGCCCTGAGTCCCATACTCAGTGCCACAGAAAGGAACTTATCAACAGGGGGCTGGAGAGATGGCTCAGAGGTTAAGAGCACTGGCTGCTCTTTCAGAGGACCTGGGTTCAATTCCCAGCACCCACATAGCCGCTCACAGTTGTCTGTGAGTCCAGTTCCAGGGGATCTGACACCCTCCCACCAATGCACATAAAATAAAATTAAATACATCATTTTTTTAAAAAGTTATAAACATACTGAGAGGGAAATCAACTCCAGATATTAAGCTGCAACAGAAGACACAGTAATAAAAATAAGTGCTCAACTGGTAGAGAAGGCTTCAAGAGCTCAGAACTAAGTCCACAGAGCAGAATTTGATGTGGGATTAAAATGGCTTGAAAAGTCCTTGGGGAGCTGAGCGTGCTGATGGATCCTCTAATCTCAGCACTTGGGAGTTGGAGACAGGATGAGAAACATTGCAAGGCCAGTTTAAACTTTTTTTTTTTAAACAGACACTTTATTATGTATACAGAAGAGGGCGCCAGATCTCATTACGGATGGTTATGAGCCACCATGTGATTGCTGGGAATTGAACTCAGGACCTCTGGAAGAGCAGTCAGTGCTCTTAACCTCTGAGCCACCTCTCCAGCCCTAGTTTAAACTTTATGACATCCTATCTCAAGAAAACGGCTACTACTACTACTAATAATAATAGTAACAGAGGAAAATTATACTGGTGAGAAACTTTTAGCACCAAAGATGAATTGGATTTGTATCTGACGTCATATACAGAGAACATGCTTAAGAGAAACTGGACATGGTAGTATAGATGAGATGGAAACAAGAGAATGAGACATTCAAAGTTATCCTGAACTACATATGGAGCTTGATATTTAGCTTGAGCCTGGGCCTCATGAATACATCTTAAAAACAAAGAAAGTGAAGATAAATCTGTAAACACAAAGGAAAAGGAAAATATGGAATACAGTGGGGCTAGGGGGTAAATTTTTGTTTCTGTTTTTAAAAAGCAAGTTTTTATTTTTATTTCTTGAGACTACAATGACATCATTTTCCCCCTCCAAACCTCCCATGCATCCCCCTAGTTGCTTTCTTTCAAACTCGTGGCCTCTTTTTCTTTGCTGTTACATATGTAATCCTAAAGACATAAATACAGCCTGCTCAGTCTGTAGAATGTTACTCGTATGTATGTGTTTGTTTTTCAGGGCTGATCATTTGGTATTGGATAACCAATTGGTGTGCTCTTCCCTAGGGAAGATCATTTCTCCAGCTCTCAACATTTCTTAGTTGCCTGTTGTTCTTTGTCTAGGACTGAGCTCTCCTGGGCTTTCCTATGTCCACATTAGCATGTCCATTGTTGTTGGTGGTGGTGGTGGTAAGCTCAAGTTTAGGCAGCAATGTTTATGAGACTTTATGGGTGTAGCTTCTGATATTTCTAGGAGACACAGTCTCACAGCAAACTCCCTGTTCCTCTGGCTCTTGGAATCTTTCTGACCACTCTTTTTGCAATGTTCACTGTGCTATAGATGCAGGAGTTCTATAGCAGATTAATCAGTTGGGACTGGCCTCCACAGCTTTATATTTTGATCATTTGTTGTTTTCTGTGATGGCCTCCGTTTGTTGTAAAGAGAAGTCTCCTTGATATTTCTAGGAGACACGGTCTCACAGCAAATTCCCTGTTCCTCTGGCTCTTGGAATCTTGTATGTATAAGGACAAATGTTTAGAATGTAGTTATGGATTTTGTTGGAGGAGAAAGAGAAATACAGAAGAGACGAGGATGGTAAAATAACAGTAAGAATGTCTGTAAAAGTCATGAGGAATCACACTATTAGCTATTTACTGTAACACTGTAATACACTTATATTTGTGTATAAGTATACATAGTTTAAATGAAATTCTCTTAGCTGGGCTGACAGTGCTTCCTGAAAGAGCCACAGATCATTTAACAAAACCCTAACACCAGGTATGAAAAGCCCTCTTCTGAGTTGTTGACCAGGGCTGTCCAAAGATTCCTGAAACATACATCCTGTTACTGTTGCCCTTGGTTATCGGAGGTGGAAGGTAAGTCCCTCTTGCTGAAGATACCATATACTTCAGACACGGGACCCAGAGGCCCCTGAACTAGAATTGGCATGAAACCCTCCTCCCTGAGAACTAGCTTTCATGGTACCTTATGGTAGCAAAGGAGGAAAGCAATCAGCAGTCCTACCCAGCTATGATTCCTACGAACCACATCAACATCACCAACCACATCAACAGCCAGTACAGCACGATAACCCTAAGCGGTAATGCACGAATACCTTGGAGGTAACCAACAGCTCTCTAGCTGCATCTAAGACCTATCTAGCCGCATCTAAGACCTATCTAGCCGGGCGGTGGTGGCACACGCCTTTAATCCCAGCACTCGGGCAGAGCCAGGCGGATCTCTGTGAGTTCCAGGCCAGCCTGGGCTACCGAGTGAGTTCCAGGAAAGG
>LZPO01034768.1:0-11460 GCA_001675575.1 Neotoma lepida
ATTTATTTTATGTATGAGTGCTCTATCTGTATGTACAACTTTATGCCAGAAGAGGGCATCAGATCCTTCAATAGATGGTGGTGAACCACCATGTGGTTGCTGGGAATTGAACTCAGGACCTCTGGAAGAGCAGTCAGTGCTCTTAACCACTGAGCCATCTCTCCAGGCCCAGTTTTTCTTTTTTTGAGACAGGGTTTCACTATGTATTCTTGGCTGGCCTGGAATTCGCTATGAAGACCAGGCTGCCCTCTAACTCAGAGATCCACCTGCCTCTGCCTCCCCAGTGCTGGGATTAAAGGTGTACACCACCATGCCTGGCTCATAGTTCATTTTTAACTCAAGGTATGTGGTGCTGCGGCTCAGCTGAACCACTGATCTAGTTCAAGGTGGGAACTCAGAAACTGGCCTAATTAGCTCTCTATGTCCCACCCAAGGGCAATGGAAATTAGCATTTTTTTTCTCCTCAAAAGAATGTGACATCATTCAGGGGTCAGGTATACAAAGGCACAAAGGATGAGATCCTCTTTGTCCTCAGTGATTGCAAACTCAACTGTGGCCCACACACGGGGCTGGCAGGGTACTCAGAGAGAACACAGGCTGCAGGAGCACAAAAGGGACAGGCTACCTGGAAGAAGGGAGCTAAACATACCCCCTGCTGTTTCACCTAAGCTAAAGGCAAAGACAACCAGGAAAAGACCCTACAATGCCCTGCACATAGTTTGCAGAAGGGAACTGAGAGCAGAATGTGGCTCTCCTCTGAGGAGAGGCTACACTGTTACTCCCAAGCACACTTCCTCTGAACACAGGGTCTGATTGCTCTGCACACAGGCATCTTCCATTCTTAGGGGAAGCAGCTGCTCTCAGACAAGCCTCCCCAAACCACAGCCAGGCACAGCACACTGCTTGATCTTCACCCATCGGGAGCTGCAGGATTACGCACCACAATGTTGTTTGGCTCCATGGACTCCACAGCCACCAGGAATTTGTGCTGCGCTTGCTGGTACTCCTCACTGTGCTCAAATGCAAAGAAAGAGAGGCCTTTCTTGGATTCCAGCAGCCGCATCGACAAACCTGGAAAAAATATTGCTCAGGGAGGGTGTGCTGGGGACCAGGCTGTGGCACTTTGCAGGACTCCACAGCTTTAGGCAGTCACAGTCCTCCTGTTGTCCCTGGCACAAATATGACACATGAACTCAACTCAAATTGAGTGTCTGGTGCATGCTGGCCAGCTCTGATGCTATACAAGCTATAAGCTGATATCTGCCAAGTGCTCTTGCAGTGTGCTTAGACCTACCTAAACTGCACATGCTGTACCAAGACCTAGAGTCCCACCTGTTTTGCTTCCTCAGACCCACCCAGAGTACACATAGGAGGGAAATGTGCCAGGTCAGTATGGCTGGCTAGAAGCAATACTAAAGACTACAGCACGTGTATCTGCTTAGTGGGAACACTATGCCCAGGTTTGGGGGATTAGCATCCAAAGTGGCTATGCAGTGAGTACTGCACCAGATCCTACAGGTGATGATGACTTATGACTAGATACTTTTTCTCTGTTCCTTATATACAATGTTGGGTGTACAGGGACATTTCTCCCTGGTAAATTTCCATTAAATCGGCTAGTAATTCTTGGTCCCTAAGTTCTCCTCCTAAAATGGTCCTACCTAAGGCCAGAGTCTGGCAGGACTACATGGTCAACAAGTATGCCTGCATGTGTAGGTGTTCTTGTTGACAAGGCAAGAGGCCTGGCAGGGACAAAAGATACTGTTAGGCACCAGGGCATAGGCCCAGAGCTCCCACACAGGTCTTCACCAGCATATCACCAGCACAGCTACACACCCTTACCCTCTGAGGGGCTCTCATGCCTGTCAATCGAGACATGGAAAAGGGTCTCTGGACACTTCCATGCCATACAGCCAAGTACCTAAAGAGGACATTCACTTCATGCCCTCTTGCCTCTGTACTGCTGCACTCTTTCTTTAAATTATGCATATTTGGTAGCTTGCTATGAAACAGAAAACCATAACAATTTAAAATGAATGTGACTGCCCAAGAGAACCAAGAGCATTAGGACTGAATCTAAGTCACTGCCCAAACCTAGCAGGGCCTCACCTGGTTTGCTGTACCGGGGCCAAGTGCTCTTAGGGGTTGTCAGCCATGTACACTTGGGATACACACGCTGTCTTTGTCGAGGCCTGGAGAAACAGAACACAGTACAGTTTTACTCTCCATGGTGGACAGGGACCAGGCTGGTCTGCCTAATCTCCACAGGAACTGTGAAACTCAAGATGCAGGCAGGGAAGATACATGGAAGAGAGGTGAGTGGCTAGTGGGTAAGAGAAGGGTGGATGGAACACAGCATTAGCAACCGAGGAGCCACCATCACGGAACCAGAGAAACAGAAAAGGGAATTCAGGCTGGAGGTGAAGCTCTGGAACTTGCCCAGCACATGTGAGGCTCTAGGTTCATTCACAGCAACAACAAATTAAAAGAGAAAGTTCACATAGTCCAATAAAAAGGCAGAGGGGGACAGGTGTGGTGGCACACAGTTTTAATTCCAGTACTCAAGAAGCAGATGTAGGTGGCTCTTCGTGAGTTTGAGGCTGGCTTGGTTTACACAGAGAGCTCCAGACAGTCAAGGATACATAATGAGACCCTACCTTACACAAAAAGGCAGGAGCATGAATAAGGAAACCAGAAAATGAAAGCCTAAAATAAAACAATAATAAGCCAGGCCAGCCAGGTGATGGTGGCACATGCCTTTAATCCCAGCACTCAGGGGGCAGAGGCCAGCCTGGTCTGCAGATCAAGTTCCAAGGCAGCTAGGGATACACAGAGAAACTCTGTCTCAAAAAACAAAACAAAACAAAATGAAACGAAAGAATAAGCCAGGCCTGAGAGTATTCTGTTGACACACGTGAGCTATGAGCTGGTTCCCCTAGTACATCAGGCTGAACAAAAGCAACCCTCGGTTATGGCTGAGTGCAAGTGAATGAGAGGAATATCTGACTGATAACATCAACACAGCAAAGTTTGAAAAGGAAGCAATGGCAATAAGGAAGAACACTGAAGGGCTTATTTTTGGAAGAACATTAGCCTGACAGAAGAGCACTGAAGGTTTGCAGGGAAAGGAAAGCCAGGCTCCTCACGCAGATCTTGCATGGATCATAGGAGGCAAACCCTCCCCACCTTCCCATGTCTTGATCAGATGGTGACAAGTAGTGCACAGATGGCAGGGGAGGAGAAAGGAGCCTTCTTGCTTCCGGGAGGGAGAGTTAGGTTGACCTGAGTGAGTCACATGTGGATATGTGTTATTCCCTATGCTTCCTTGATAATTTGAGCTACTTTGAAAAGAATGAGTAACAAGTTGTATTTTCAGAAACAAGATAGAAAAGCTTATAAGAAACAAGAAAAAAAAAAAAGAAAATAACTGAAGGAGAAAACCAAGTATATTAGAGAAACAGTCAGAATCTGAAGGAAAATAAGATAGGCAGTTAACCCACAGACCGTTCCTGGTAGGACCTGACAAGTGAACTGTCCCAATCCTACAGGATCTGGGAAGGCCATCCTGCCTAGCCCTCAAATGAGCCTTTAACCTGGAAGAGGGAATTTAGGGTGCAGAGGGAGGGTCCAGAAGAACACCTTGAGGTCCTCAGACCCACAGAGTGGAGGGCATGTTCAGAGGGGTTTGGGAAGGAGCTCTGGACAGCTATACTGTCACAACAGGAAGTTGAAATCCCCAAAAGAGCAATGACCACACTGGGAGAAGAAAAGGTTCCAGGCTTTGCCTCAAAGCAGTAGGGTAAGAGGTGGAGAATGAAAAGGAAAAACACTGTAGCTTCGAGGAGAAATCTTCAGTATGACATAACTTTTTTTTTAAACATTTTTATATTTTTACTTAGGGTCTCTTTATGTAGCCTAGACAGGCCTTGAACTTGAGATCCCCCGGCTTCAGCTTCCTAAGCCAAGGCATTACAGGTGAGCATCATCACGTCTAGCCAAGGACTTGTTTTTTAAAAATCTTTTGTTTCAGTTGGGCAGTGGTGGTTCATGCCTTTAATCCTAGCACTTGGGAGGCAGAGACAGGTGGATCTCTGTGAGTAGGGCCAGTCTGGTCTACAGAGCGAGATCCAGGACAGGTAAGGCTACACAAAGAAACCCTGTCTTGAAAAAACAAAACAAAACCAAAACAAACCAAAACAAAAAACAAACTTTTGTCTTTAAAAGCTTTTTTTATATTTATTTTATGTGTATGAATGTTTTGTATACGTGTATCTATGTGTACTATGAGCATGCCTGGTATCTGTGGATGTCAGGAAAGGGTATTAGAGTCCCTGGAACTGGATTACAGATGGTTGTGAGCTACCACGTGAGTACTAGGAATAGAACCGGGTCTTCTGAAGGAGCAACAAGTGCTCTGAACTGCTACATCAGCTCTCTAGCCTGTTTTTTACATTTTTAAATTGATCCGTGTATTTGTGTTCACACTCATGCACACATGTATGGGCATATATGTGCCATGGTTCTAGTGTGGTTAAAGGACAACTTATGGGAATTGGTTTCTCCTTCCATCATGTCAGTTTCTAGGACTGAACTTGGCAGCAGGCAACTTGACTCTCTGAGCCACCTCTCTGGCCCAACTTAAAAGTTTCAAAGAAATAAATATAACACTATAAAAGTAACAAATGAACTGGGGTCATGGTGGTGCCTGCCTATAGTCCCAGCTGTTCAGTAGTTCAAGACCAGGACTGAGGGATCTTCAACGTGTACTCAGCATTTGTAAGGCTGTGGGTCTAACCCTAGCACTACATAGAATGAAATAAATATAATTATTAACTAATATCAGTAACTATAATTTACAGAAACAGGACATAAAAACTATGATGAAATGGCAGATAGACAAAGCAGGGTTGCAGGGAGAGAACAGGAGGGCTAACCCTCACTGTCAGTTTGACAATACTTGGAATTACTAAGATACACCCTGGGTATGTTTGTGAAGGCACTTATAGAAAGACTTACCCTGAAGGGTAAGCAGCACCAACCTATGGGCTGGAATACTGGACTCAATTAAGGGTGAAAAGGGAGAAAACCTTCTGAGCACTGGGATCTCTCTCTCTCTCTCTCTGCTTCCTGACTGTGGACACACATGACCTCTGCCTCACACTCCTGCCACCATGCCTTTCCTGTGGCAAACTGTGTCCCCTTAAACTGTGAGCCACAATAAATCCTTCCTCAGGTTTCTGCTCTCAAGTGTTTGTCACAGCAACAGGAAAAGTGACAATACAATGAAACAGAAAACTTGGCCCAGGGCAGTACAAGTAAAAGAGAGAACAACTGATTGACTCATTCATTCATTCATTGGCAGGGGTTCATGTATTCCAGGCTAGCTGATTGATTGATTGATTGATTCATTGGCAGGGGTTCATGTATTCCAAGCTAGCTTCAAATTCACTATGCAGCTGAGGGCGGCTTTGAACTCCTGGTCCTCCTGCCTCCTCCCAAGTGCTGGGAGTATGGTTGTGTGTTACTATGACTGGGTTATGTGTTGTTGAGGATCAAGCCCAGGACTTCAAGCATGCTAGACAACACTCTACCAAATGTGCCTCTAATCCCAGTCCCAAAAGGGAACATTTAAAGTATGAATATTTTTCATCAATGGTCCCAAATGAAGACATAAAAGTCAGAAAAATTAAACACTAAAAATACAAAATAAGAAATAAATAAGTAAGCCGGTCATGGTGGCATATACCTTTAATTCCAATACTTGGGAAACAGGAACAGGTGGATCTCTCTGAATTCCAGGCTAGCCTGGTATATACACTAAGTTCCAGGCCATCTATTGCTACATGGTGAGATTGTACTCAAAAAAACAAAAGAACAAAAATGCCCAAACAAAACCCATAGAAAACACAAGGAAAGTAGGAGTAAACAGCAAATGAAACACCAGTGGATGGACTTAGTCATAATCTAAGAAAGAAAAGTAGAAACAAAACCCCCAAAACTTCTTGTGTCTGCAATGAGGAGCAGAGGCTGACCCTGGGTGGAGTGTAGATCTAAGCCACACAACTCCTCTGAGGGTAGCACAGCAGCAGGCAGCTCTCAGTGTCGAAAAATGCTGTGCAGGCATGGGACGACAGCCAAGAGCTGTACACAACCCAGCATCTGGGGTCAGTACCCAACCCTGCTATGTCATCGCACAGAGAATGACATCCTAGAAAACCAGATATGCAAACCTGCTGTTACAGTGACCAACAAAATTCTCTCACGGTCATATAAAGCAAGTACTGGCATGTGTCCCTGCAATATATAATCAATTATAAAAATAACATGGGGATGAAAGTCAAAGGTCGAATGACTAAATTGATTAATTTTTTTCCTAAGAATCACTTGTTTTACAATCAGAAAAAAACAAACAAACAAACAAAAAAAACCCATAAAACTTAAAAAGCCAATGCTAGGGGCTGGAGAGATGGCTCAGCTGTTAAGAGCACTTGCTGCCCTTATAGAAGGCCTGGGTTTGGTTCCCACCACCCATATGTATGCTCAAAACTATATGTAACTCCAATTCCAGAAGACCTGACATCCTCTCTGGCTTCTTCAGGTACTGCATGTACACAATATATTTTCATACATGCAAACACTTTGAGTGCATTTTCATACATGATGAAGCACTGTATGGTTATCTTATCAATATAAATAATAAATAAAATATTAAAAAAATAAAAAGACAGTGCTAAGCTAGCCTTGATAGCACAAGCCTATAATCATAGCACTTGAGAAGCTGAGGCAGAAGAATAGAGAACTCAAGTCCCAGGTCACAGAAGGGACCCTGTCATAAACAATCAAAGATAAAGCTTTCTAGACATTCTGATGGAGAAGCAGAGAGAACACACACTGCTTCCTAACAAAATTCCCAGAGGTGGACCCTTGTACCTTTTTCCTTTAGGAATCATGGGACACCCTACCTATCCCTGTGACATGTTGCCCAGACACTAAGAACTACTCGATCATCACAGATACAACATCTCCTATCACCTCAGCTTTGGATTACATTAGTTGCTGATTGAAAAACAAAAATGGGACTTCAATCCACAAGGTCTTTAGCGTCTTTGTAAAAATATGATGCACATACTGGAGAAGGCGTGAGGGACAAAGCCCAGCTCCATGGGAGTCTTGATGACTTCACAAATCATTTCTTTTTAGTCATTTCTGACTCAATGCTAAGAGTTCTACTTGTTCACTATAGATGTAAATATTTTCCCCTTAGCAAGAACTCATGGCAATCCTTCTGCCTCAGTCTCCCTCAACACACCCTCCCCTCTAGAGTCTGAGAGAGACTGACAGAACTTGAAGAACACAGACTGACTAGGGCCTCACCTTTGTTCTCCCAGGACCGCTCGAGCACCAAAATACCTTTTCAGTTCTGTATCTGGATTCAAGTGTCTGAGGAAAAAGTTTAGAAAGGAAAATTATGTTCTTCTACAATAACTCTAAATTTTTATAAAGTTTAAATTTTTATAATTTTATAAAATTTCACAAATTTACCTAAGGATAGAATAGGGAGCTTGGCATGGTGGTGCACGCCTGTAGTCTCAGTACTCGGAAGGCTGAGACAGGAGGATCAGGAGTCCCAGCCAGCCTTGAGCACACTGTGAGACCCACTCTCAAAAAGCTGGCAACAACCTCTGTGTAGGAACTACGTTTCACTGAGTATCTGTAAAACCAACATATGGATACTTATCCAAATATGAACTGGTGCTCTACACAGTTCAAGAATCCAAGATATATAAAGCTAAAAGTCCTCTGGAATATGGATGAAGGTTTCTTCTTCCTCATTATTTCTTAGATGTTTAATAAACTTGATTTATTTGTTTTTGAGGCAGAATATCTCACTCTGTAGCCCAGGCTGTCCTTGAACTTGTAGCAATCTTTCTGCCTCAATCTAATGAGTGCTAGGATTACAGCATAGACTACCGTACCCAGCACTACAGTGCTTCACTTTGTTTTCTTATTATTTATTTATTTATTTATTTATTAGTTTTTTCAAGACAGGGTTTCTCTGTGTAGCTTTGGCGCCTTTCCTGGAACTCGCTCTGTAGCCCAGACTGGCCTCGAACTCACAGAGATCCGTCTGCCTCTGCCTCCCGAGTGCTGGGATTAAAGGCGTGTGCACCACCATCACCCGGCTGTTTTATTAAAGGAATTGAATGTGAAGCTTGTGGCACAAGGGATGGAATCCAGGGCATTTCATATGCTAGGTGCACATCCTACCACTAAACTGCATCCCTACACCTTACCACTTCCCAAAAAATACAATACATTTTCTTTTTTGCATTCATCTTATGCGGCCCAGACTGGCCTTGAATTCCCAGTTCTCCTGTCTCCACTTCCCAAGTGCTGGGACTGAGAGTACAAGTGAGTGTCACCAGGCCTGACTGAAAAAAAGACAGCAAATTTTCTTCTGCTTTTTTTCAAATATTGTTTTTCTCTCATGAAGTGAGGGCAGGGCTGTACCTGTGCTCCACATATAGAACATGCTTCCTGGAATTCAGTGGAGGGGGGCCTGGGTGGCTGAACCCACTGCTGTCTTCAATCCTCTCTAAGATGCGATCAATATCTTCTAGCCCATTTTCCTGAAAGCCAGAACAACCTGTTAATCATTACATTGACTTTCCCTGCTAGGATTCTAGGCATGTACCACCATACCTGGCTCTGACTTTACTTTCAATATTATAACCATTAGCGACAGAATGATTTATTTTGAAAAAGAATGATTATATTGATTTACTTCCTCAAAGACATGATCATATGCTGCACATACATTCAGAAAGGAGACATGTCTCACTAGAGCAAGCCAGAAGAGCTGGACTCACAGACTCAGAGGGCCCTGGAAATCACAGGCTAAAACACCACATTATGTTCTAGAGGGGCTTTCCTCCCTGGGTAAGCTGAGGCAGGACCCTTTACTGGGGAGTAACAGAGCTACTGCTTTTTTCAGAACTAAGAGGAAGACATGGGGCATGACACAGCAACGGGACCGGACCATCTGATGACAGGTCCACAGTGGCATCCACTCTCACTACCAGCTTTAGCCATCAGGATAAGAAAAAAGCAGTTGAGCAGGGAAGAGATCTAGAAGGAACGCTCACCTCAAAACACAGAACCCAAGAGTGGGGTCTGACAACCAGAGTGCAAAGGGCACAAGCCAAAGCAAGGTCTGTGAGTGATTTTCCCTTTTGTTTTCCTGATCTCTCAGCTACACTTCAGTGGGAAGCAATCAAAGCACTCAATAAAAGAAAGCTTCTCCAGAACCAGACTGAGGGACCAGCAGGGGACAGTGAGGCTCGGGCAGAGGAACCAGCCAGTTTGACAACATACCGAGGATTCTCCTGTGCAGCTTTTCTTATTTTTCTGCTTCTTTTTCTTCTTTCGGAGTTTGCCACTTGCATTAGACTAATGGAAGGAGACACTTTAATCAATGGAAAGAAATAAAATTGGAAACATTAAGAACTACGCAACAGCCAGGCGTGGTGGCGCATGCCTTTAATCCCAGCACTTAGGAGGCAAACACAGGTGGACATCTGAGTTTGAGGCCAGCCTGGTCTATATAGAGTTCCAGGGTAGCCAGGGTTATATAGTGAGACTCTGAATTAAAAAATAAAATAAAATAAAAATTTAAGCAACAAGTTCAATCCCCAGTGTGGTAGTCCCCATTCCTCCTCCTCCATCCTCAAGTCCTTCCAGTTCACTGGCGTTTTTGCAGTAAGAAACACCTACCATGTTCTCCCCAGTGACAATGGTGGGCACGGCCTCTCTCTTACCCTGCCCTGATGTGCCTCAGGGCTTCCCATACCCTACAGTAGATATAGCTCACAGGACCATCCAGCCACCTGACCACTGTCATTCTCTCTTCATTTTGCCAACCATTCCCTGCTGTGCTCCACCTCCCCTGAGGATGGGGACTCACTGGGCCAGGATTCCTCATAGTGAGTCCTACCCCTGTTCTCCTCCAATACCTACTGTAGCCAAGTCCTTCTGTGAGAACTCAGTCTTCACCAGACTGCATTTTCTGATCAGACACAGATGCACTTAAAAGAGGCAGGTAGACACTCTATATGGTACTCATGAGGCTACTACTGGTCTTAAGATTTCCACAGAAACCTCACCCAGGTTCCTCAGGGCAACCAAACAATTGAACTCAAACTCAGAAGAATTCAGTAAACTAGTAGTACAGGGAATATTTGCTAGCACCTTGGGGCTCTCCCTCTGACATGCCTTGGTCACCCCATCACCATACAATCCCCTATACCTGTTCTGAGAACCCTGCCTTGGCCACATCCCCATCTTGCTTCGTCTCTGCGTTTCCACGTTGAGCCTTTCCTTTGTTCCCTGATGACACAGAGTCTGGCAGAGTACAGTCAGATCTCTCCCCATTTACCACAAGGTCATCCTCAAGATCTTCGATGTTTATCTGGAAAAAAAGACAGGAAAGAAATGAAAGCAACTGAGCATCCCAGTCCAGTGTATATGGACACACTACACAGTTGAAAACAGAGAGGACTCTGAATGGGGTCAGGGTCGGGGAGTGAGAAGGAAGGAACATCTGATCCATGAAGCACCAGCACACTCCTGAGCTTGTGAATGACTTCTGGCTCAATCAGTGCACCCAAGATATATGAATGGTGCATGGCATCATCACCTTTAGGCATGACATTCAGAATCCCCAAACCACAACAAGCCCTTTTACTGAGTACTCCCAAAGGCAACTTTAAAATTTTTCCTTTTTTTTAATATGTTTATAGGTATTTTGCCTCCATGTATGTATATGCACCACATGTATGTCTGGTGCCCATGGAAGTCAGAGGAGGATGTCATATCCTCTGGAACTGGGCAATTATGAATCACCTTGTAGTTCAAACATGGGTTTTCTGGAAAAGCAGCCAGTGCTCTTGACCACTGAGCCATCAATAAACTATTTTTAACTCTGTTAGTCTTGTCAGATGAGGTACCACAATGCCTGTAATAGGCTGTTAAAAGACAAGTTACTTTCTGAATTGGCCTAAAGAAGTCAGCATAACTCTTCATTCTAGAGAGTGATTATGTACCTGGAAATCAGGAATAGCAGCTGTCTGTGTATAGACAGAAATGAGCAGACATCTGGAAATATTACAGATGTTTTCCTTTTTCATTGTTGAAAATCTCTCACAAATAGAATGCTAACACATTCTTTCTTTCCTCACAGAAATATTCACTATGCAAACCTTGCTAAAGATACTTCACCAGAGTGGAGGACAAAAAAAAATGAAAATGGAATAGAGGAGGAGTTGAGCAGTTAAGAACACTGGTTGCGGCTGGGCGGTGGTGGCGCACGCCTTTAATCCCAGCACTTGGGAGGCAGAGGCAGGCGGATCTCTGTGAGTTCGAGGCCAGCCTGGGCTACCAAGTGAGTTCCAGGAAAGGCGC
>LZPO01034768.1:11568-39650 GCA_001675575.1 Neotoma lepida
TTTTGGTTTTGCCCAATCACTGGGCATGCCTTAGTAAAACATTTTACTATTAGGATAAGAATTTGTAACCTATATTTATGTTCAAGATATCTGTATATTATCTCTCCTGCAGTTCTACATCAAATGTTTTAATAAAAATAAATAAATAAAATAAAATATCAAAAAAAAACAAAAAACAAAAAAAACACTGGTTGCTCTTCCAGAAGATATGGGTTTGATTCCCAGCACCTACATGTCTGCTTACAACCACCCATGCTCCAGTTCCAGGGGATCCGATGCAGTATTCTGGCCTCTATGGGCACCAGGCACACATGTGGTACACATACATACATATAGGCAACACACACATATACACATAAAAATAATAAATCTTTAAAAAATGAACATGCTAGGCTGGAGAGGTGGCTCAGAGGTTAATAGCACTGACTGTTCTTCCAGAGGTCCTGAGTTCAATTCCCAGCAACCACATGGTGGCTCACAACCATCTGTAATGAAATCTGGCGCCCTCTTCTGTATACACAATAAATAAATCTTTAAAAAAAAAATGAACATGCCTATCACTACCCTCATGCTGTTGAATGCACTGTTTTGGCAATAAGAATTTAGTTCCACTTAATAGATACATAATAATAAATTTAACCCCATCCAAATAAAGGCCTAGCCTTTGTCCTGGCTTCTGAGCAGTTAACATCTAAGCCTCTGGTCATTCTCCACAGTAATGTCTTCTTCACTGGGGATTCAACCCACACTGCGCAGAGGATTTACAGTGGCCCCGAGGCCAAGTCAAGATGGTAACAACATGATCTAATGTGGGTATCCTCCTGAAGCCCAGCAGATGCAGGACAGCCACGTGAGCTACAAAGTAAAAAGCCCCTTCAAGTGAACTCCACTAATATGCTGTGGAACCAGCTTACCTTGTAACTCCTGATGCCAAAAACAAGACAAAAAACCTGAACACGGAAACTCAAATCACCTTCCCTGGCTGGGAATGCTCCAGGCATATGGTCATGGACGTCAGAAGTACTAGAGGTCCATCTGCACCAACAGTGCAAGCACTGCCTCTGGTACTTCACTGCCTGCAAATGTTCCCTGCTGTAAGTTATAACTGTAAGAACAAAATGAATTCTATATTACTCACTATTTACTAAACCTGGAAGGTGGCCTTGAGAACCCCAACAGTTGGACCAGTGTCAAAAGGGCAGTCATGTGAATTTTCCCCTCATACTCTTGCAGCTGTGAGGGAAAAATCATGCTTATTCAGGTTTATATGAGGTTAGTGAAAGAATTACATATTGTTCTAATATAATAAAATTACTGTGATGTGCACCAAAGTGATAATTTTAAAGACAGGGTTTCTCTGGGTAGCCCTGATTATCCTGGAACTCCCTCTGTAGATCAGGCTGGCCTCAAACTCAAGAGATCCAACTGCATCTGCTTCTGAGTGCTGGGATTAAAGGTGTGCAGCACCACACCTGGCTCTAATTTTTTTTTTTTTCGGTTTTTTCGAGACAGGGTTTCTCTGTGTAGCTTTGCGCCTTTCCTGGAACTCACTCGGTAGCCCAGGCTGGCCTCAAACTCACAAGATCCGCCTGCCTCTGCCTCCCAAGTGCTGGGATTAAAGGCGTGTGCCACCACCGCCCGGCTGTTTTTTAATGTTATGCTCTCATCTACGATGACCTGACGGTAACCTAGCACTCTGAACTCCAGAGACAAGGTTTGTTGTTGTTGGGACAGGGTCTTTTTTTTTTAAAGACAGAGTCTCATTATGAAGCCAAGGCTGGCCTTGAACGCATATCAAGCTTCTCGAATTAGCCTTCATGTACCACCACACCAACTAAGTCAATTTTTAAAATTTTGTTTGTTATCTTTTTTCTTTCGAGCTTATATGTATGTGCATATATATAACTATTTTTTAAAAAGATTTATTTATTTTATGTATATGAGTGCTGTGTCTGCTTGTACAACTTTATGCCAGAAGAGAGCATCAGATCCCACTATAGATGGTTGTGAGCCACCATGTGGTTGCTAGGAATTGAACTCAGAACCTCTTTCTGGAAGAGCAGCTAGTGCTCTAACTGCTGAGCCATCTCTCAAGCCCCCACACAGTATATACAAATATATATAATATATACTATATAGAGATCATGCATATAGACTATAATATATATTATTTATAGCTATGTTTTATATTTATATATTTAATATATATAAAATATACAAGTATAATATATATTTCTATATAGAAACACACTTAATATTTTTTAATTAATATAAATATATTTGTATTTAATATCTAGGTTTATATTATATAATATTACATATAAAATATATAATATAAATATACAAATAATATATCTATATATGTGGTATATATTACAGTCTCTATATATTTATATATTACAAATATAATGTAAACATAATTAAATATATGAGCAATATATTTACATATTCTGTATATATATTATATATTATGACATATCTACATATATTATATATATGTTTTTGGGTTTTTTGAGACAGCATCTCTATATCTCTACATAGTTCTAGGCTAGACCCATCTAGCCTCAATGCACATAGATCTGCCTGCCTCTTCGTGTGCCACCATGCCCAGGAGACCATATCCTCCACCCCCTTTCTCTGCGTAGCCCTGGCTGTCCTGGAACTTACTCTGTAGACCAGGCGGCCTCAAACTCAGAAATCTGACAGCCTTTGCCTCCCAAGTGCTGGGATTAAAGGCGTGGGCCATCATGGCCCAGCTGAGACCATTTCTTAAAGGGAAAAAAAAAAGCCACGTGGTGGTGGTGCACGCCTTTAATCCCAGCACTTAGGAAGCATAGGCAGGAGGATCTAGCATGCACAAGACCCTGGATTCAATCCCCATCACTGCAAAACAAACAGAATATAATACTCAGCAGTAAGGAAGAACAAAACATGAATACTCAAAACTATAACTCTCAAAAGTATGATCTGAGCAAGGGGCCAGGACAAGTGAGCACATACCAGATGTCTAAAGCATGAACAAGTTACACAGTTGGAAATGGCAAATCCATACTAGATGCTTCAAGTACACGTATTTTATTATATAACTTGAATAAGTTGGTTTCATTTCTTTTTCTTTTCTTTTCTTTTCTTTTCTTTTCTTTTCTTTTTTTTTGGAGACAGGGTCTCACTATGTAGCCCTGGCTGGCTGGTCTGGAACTTGATATATAGGTCAAAATGTCCTCTAACTCAGAAATCCTCCTGAATGCTGAGATTCAAGGTATGTGCTACCATGTCCAGCAATAAATTGATTTTTAAAAATTCTTCTGATTGAAATGGTAAAGATGATGTCTAATCAAGTCAGGAGTGGCCCCAGGCCATCTTTACCCTGCTTCCTTCCCCAAAGAAGACATCATCAGCCCCTAAGAATATATCCAAGTAAATCACTTACAGTAATGTGTTTCTAGAGTTCTTTTGTGCCCTTCCATTTCCAACAGCACACATCTACATGTGTTGAGTGCTGACCCCATGCCCAGCATGTTACACATTGCATCCATGAGTTTAGGAAGTCTTCATGACAGCCCTATGAGTTAGCAAGAGCATCCCCAAAACCTACTCAAGCTCTCTCAACTACAAAAAGGGACAGCCAGGATACAGGTCTAGGTGCATCTGACTCCACAGCCTTGCATACATGCCTAAAGTAACTTGCCTTATTAAAATCAGCACAGATTGGTGTGCATGCTGGGTGCCAGACACTACCCTGAGTACCGTGGACACACACATCAGTGAGCAACAAAGTCTATGTTTCCAAGAAACTTACATTCCAGCAATGGAAGACAATCAGCATACACACAAAAAGAATAGTATAGTGTGTTTGGCGATAATTGCCAGGGGGAAAAACAAACAAACAAACAAACAAAAAACCAAAACAATCAAAAACCAGAATACAAGGAATGTGATTGAGGATGGTTGTAATTTTAGTCAGATTGCTAGGGTAGACACAACTAGCTGGATTAACACCTAAGCAAGTCCATGGGAGGTGAGAGTAAGTCTTATGTAAATATCACAACAAAGAGGACTGCAGCCAGAGGAGGAGGCAAAGGTCAGGGTGGCTGGAACACAGTGAACAAGATTAGAAAAAGATGAGGTCGGGGAGAACCGTCTTGCCCAAATCTGGCTCCTGACAATTGCTGGGAAAAGAGAGCTATCAGCTGTGCACTCAGAACAGCGTGTAGAGGAACAGCAGCAGTGATAAAGTCTCCCTGTGCACCTGGAGGTGAAGACAGATAAAGGGGCCTCACTCCGCCCCCAGGCACTGGACTCCTTAGACACTGTTAAAATCAGTTAGAATCACCATGGATATTAATAACTTCTTCAAATTCTGAGGTTAATTTTCCTATAACTAAGCAAAGACTTTGGAGGACGGAGCATTTTGATTCTCTAATTGGCAACTGTTGAATTCTTCCCCAGCTGCCTTGAGGAAAAGAACTGTCCATCAAACAGTAAGGCAGACTATCCATATTCAATATTCCTTTGAACATTCCAGAGGCCTTGAAAAAAAAAACTACACTATGATCACAGCTGATTGTTCAGGCTCCTAAAGGTGCAGCCTCAGAAATATTGCTTCAGTTTGTATCCGACTTTTACTAATCACGAGCCTTGGTTGATTTGTAGGTAGGTGATTCCCCTCAAACCCAAGTCCTCTGGAAAAGCAGCAAGGGCTCTTAACCACTGAGTCATTTCTCCAGCCCCTTTTCTTGCCTATTTAGTAATGTGGGCTAAGCCAGTAATACAAAGAAAGAAGCAGCTGAGCAGTGAGCAGCCTGGGCCCCAAAAGTGGCAAGGCAGCCAGCAGCTTGTCACCTAAAAAAGAGGCAGGTGAACAGTTTGAGAGTGGCAGGGCAGGAACAAAGTAGAGCAGAGAGAGAGCTGAGGCTAAAGGTAGAAAGTCTGTAAAGAGCTGGGGAAGAGAAAATGCAAGGCTTGATGACTGGGGGAAGAGTTCCAGAGAGCTATAAAATCTTTAGGGCCAACGGTCTCAGATACCCAAGGTCTCAGAGCTAACACCAGTCGCTGTCATGGGAGGAAGCCAGATACCGAGGAAGATTCATGGAAGAGTGAACGATGTGTGATGCCTGAGATCTGCTTTGAAATCACTTCTTGGAGAGAAGGGAGTGAAATTAAAGACATGTAGACTGACTGAATGTCAGTAACTGGGAACTGGGCCATGGGCACATAAGGGTTATTTGTTTTTTTTTGTTTGTTTGTTTGTTTTTTTTTTTTGTTTTTCGAGACAGGGTTTCGCTGTGTAGCTTTGCGCCTTTCCTAGAACTCACTTGGTAGCCCAGGCTGGCCTCGAACTCACAGAGATCCGCCTGCCTCTGCCTCCCGAGTGCTGGGATTAAAGGCGTGCGCCACCACCGAAGGGTTATTTGTATTTCCCTTTTAAAAAACTTTTATTTATAAGATAAAGCCACCGTGATCCTGCTTCTTTTAAGATGGCACCATTAATGCTTTAGTGTATTTCTTTTTAAAAATGTTTATTTTTATGTGTATGGATGTTTTACCTGCCTGTATGACTGTACACCATGTACACACAGTGCTCACAGAGGAGGGAGGAGGGTGTCAGGTCCTCCAGGACTGGAGTTACAGATGGTTGTGAGCCACCATGTGGGTGCTGGGAATTGAACCCAGGTTCTTTGGAAGAGCAGTCAGTGCTCTTAACTGCTAAGCCATCTCTCCAGTCCATATATCCCTATATTTTGTGTGTTTAAAATTAAACCTAGCCAGGTGGTGGCAGCGCACTCCTTTAATCCCAGCACTCTGGAGGCAGAGGCAGGCGGATCTCTGAGTTCCAGGAGAGCCAGGGCTACACAGAGAAACTCTGTCCCAAAAAAGAAAAAACAAAAAACAGCTGGGCGGTGGTGGCATACACCTTTAATTCTAGCATATGGGAGGCAGAGGCAGACGTTATCTCAGTGAGTTCAAGGCCAGCCTGCTCTACAAATCGAGTCCCAGGACAGCCAGGGTTGTTACACAGAGAAACCCTGTCTTGGGGTTGGGGGGCTGGGGGGGAGAGGAAACCTAATAAAAAAGTTAAAATGAAAGGACAAGAAACAGAAACAGAGTAGGAATGGGAGTTACTTTCAGGCTGAAAATCAGAGGAGGTAGAAGAGTTTTGACAGTACCAAGGAGAGACTTCAGTACCACCACAGACTACACAGTGAATCCCTCTCCTTCCTTTCTGGAAAGGTGAACAATCGATGAACCATACCTCTAAAATATCTGACATTTCCCACACTCCTCAGTGCTTTGCTATGGGCTTTTAAACTTGCAAATTGATAACAAGCTGGGGACAATCTACCGCAAGATTATCACAAAGTACTTTCAGACAAGTTTTCACTCACTCGAAAATGGCCACCGAGACCTTACCATATGTGCATCTGGAGACTTGTTATTTGCCCATACATGAAGTCAGAATCATAATTCATACACACAGGAAACTGCAGACACGGGTCAGTCTTAAGGAAAAACATAATGGGACTCAAGAGTGCTACACATTTTTCTGTGTCAGACACCTGCTGCAAGGGACGCGCTAGGTACAACTTGCTGGGGCATTCAGAAGTGCTGTGACGAATAAACCTCAGTGTTTGTAAAGAACTAGACTCGAGACCCCCTCAAGCCGCAGATATGAAGCCATGCCCACCCCACTACAGCACCGCCCCAGACAGTACAACCCCATTCTTTCACTGAAGCCTAGACCCAACTGAACCCCGTCTTCCACTCATCATCCCTGCTGGCCCTCCCCTTTGCTGTCTCAGATGTCATGCTCCACCCGCCCTGACGTCACGGCCCTGTCCTGCCCGTCACACCACGCCTCTCGACACTGGCCTGAGACACGCCCTATGCTGCAGCGAAGTTCTATCACTCAACCCCTTGACAGCATCACCACTACCCCAAACCTTTAGTAGCCCCTATGCTCAGCATTTTATCCCCCCTTCCACTCTATCTAGGAAGGGAAGCCCGCCCCTCGACACCACCCCGACTCGCTCTTCAGCACTGCCTCATCACTCCACCCACCCTGCTGAAGACCCGCCTTCCCCGATGCAGCGCAGGCCCTTCACTCCGCCCACTCGCCTGCAGTCTAGACTCAACTTTATGCCCCTTCGCATGACGTCATGCCTCCCACATCGTTCCCCTCTAGTTGCCCAGCTCCTCACCAGCTCGAACCGGTTGTTGACACGGACTCCTTCCTTCCCTGTGCCCCCGGGGCGCCGGCCACCCAACCCTTGTTTTGGTCCCTCTTCCTCCGCGTCATCGTCATCAAGGAGGACAAACTGCAAGGCGTCGGGCCCTAGGGGTTCCTGGCCGCGCTGTTCCCCCCTCAGCCTCCGGAGGGCCCGGCGCGACATAGGACCCGACAGGCTGATGTAGGCAGAGGGACGAGGAAGAGCAGCAGAGCAGCGGCGCCTGCGCACTTGAGGCGCGCTGGCGCAAGGTTGGCGTGTCGCGTTTGCGCGCAGCTGCTCTCCGGAACTTCCTCCCAATTACCCGTGGAGTCAGAGAAGATGCAAGGGTGCCCCAGAGAGTTCTCGCGAGAGTTGGGCCCTAGCGGCGGCGTTGCGCCAGCAGTAGTGCAGTATTTCTGCAGCTTTCGAGGTGTCTGGGTTGCAGATAACTGGCTGTGACGCGGGAGGGAACGCGCAAGCTCAGAACGCTGCATGCCACTGACGTGATTCCCGGGACTGGCGGGCGGGGCAGGAGGACTTTTAGGTGGGGCCAGGTGAGGAGGGAGCGAGAGCTGGTACACACACTGCAAGGGTCCCCGTGCAAAGAGACTGTTCTGATATGACAGAGGAGCGACGGACGGAGTCCCGAACCCCTCTCTGCGTAGCCTACCCATGTGCCCGTCGATGTTCCCCACCTCCACATTGTACTAGACTGCAAAGGGACAGTTTCCGCCTTAATAAACAAGTCTAAACCAAGAAACTTATTTAAGGCAGATTCCTGCATATCTCCTTTCCATGAGGTGCACAGAACCGATTTAGGTACTAGGAATTGCTTTTTATTGTCGCGAACGCAACAGAGGATGGTCGAGTTATGGTGGTGTTGGATGAGGAGCAGATGTCTAGGTGTGGATCGGTGGTCCGAAGTCGAGGTGGCCAGCGCCACGTGAATTCTAATTCAGGAAGGTTTTCACAATAAGGATGTAGGGACCCTCTGCACAAGATCTGGCTGTTTTCTTTCTTTCCTTCTTTAAAACAAAACAACCCCAAGATCTGGGCAGTGGTGGTGCACTCCTTTAATCCCAGCACTCGGTGGCAGAGGCAGGTGGATCTCTATGAGTTCAAGGCCAGAGTTCCAGAACGGCCAGGGCTACACAGAGAAACCCTGTCTCTGAAAAACAAAACAAAGCAAACAAACAGAAAACCCAGGATCTTGCTGTGTATCCCTGGCTGACCTGGAACTTGCTATGTAGACCAGGCTGCCCTTGAACTCACAGGGATCTTGTCTCTGAAGGTCCAGGATTACAAAGCTGTGCCATGTCCAGGCCCAGTTTTTATACCTTTGAAAAAATTTCCTAGACAAGCCAGGCTTGAGGACCTCCAAAGTACAAATGTAAGATAAACTGTTGGGTTGGACCCTTTCCCACCTTGAGAATAGAGAAGACGGCAGTGTGGGTTTGCGGACAGCCTTCACTGTTGCACAAGGCCAGGACTGTTCTGGAGTCTCATCTTGGGAGATAGATATCATTTTACAGGTGAAGAAATTGACTTAATGGGTAAGTAGTCCAGAGAGAACCTGGGTTTCCCTTCATGTGACTCCCAAAGTCCAAACAAGGTAGGCTATTTGCAAGGACAGAGAAGGTGGGCAGAGCAGCATACCTTTGTTCCAACTCTGCTGTGAAACCACTGTCGGTGAGCCTGCCTCCCACAGGAATCTTGGTTTCTCCCTAGATTGAATGCTGAGCCCAATGACTGGCTTAGCTGCTCTGCCCACACTATGCTAGAATCTTAAGGTACTTCAAAGTTGATGGCCCATAGCTGTTGTCTCAAGGTGTCCCCCTACAACCCTTTTCCCTGCTTCTAGTCACTGTTAAAAGTCCCAGCCTCTTCCACATCAGGCTCAGCACACCACCCTCATGTCTATTCTGACTATTCAGGACCAGGCTAGTTTCTGTGTCATCCATGATCAAGTGGTGTGACCAACTTACCCCGGCCAGTAGCTTTATCTATGAATAAAATGGGAGCTCTCAGTCTGGAACTGCTTCTCCTGAGAGAGGCTGTGGACACTGAAGGATGCATCAGGCCCAACCTGGGAGTTGGTCTTCCCTGAACCACTAGCTCCAAATGCGTTTCCCTGAACTGCTGCAGATCTGGTCCTGAAGGAAATTTCAGTTCTAAGACACTCTATTTGATGTGGTCTTCAGTAGATGAGGCTGAGGCTGGTTCTGTGGGCTGATAGGCAACATACTGTTTGGAAGAGACCAGCAACCCCAATGGCAATAAGAAGACAGAGCAAAAGCTGCTCTCCTGCCTAGGCAGCCTCAGGAAGCAGTTGGAGGAAACTGTACAACCTGTAAGCATCACCTCTCAGCTCAACCCAGCTGTTTCCAAGGATGGGCTTTGTTGCTTTCATTTATATTATGTGGGGATCAGAAACTGGGTACCACCGTATTTGGGGGTGTGAGCTGGATATGCGGCTGCTTTTGAGTCTATGTATCAGCAATTGTACTTAGTTTCCAGGCGTGGCTGTCCATGAGAGCACTACATAAGCATGAGGGTTTTCTTGTTTGAGAGTTCACCATGTAGCTCAGACTTCTCTGGAACATGCTATGTAGCCCAGACAAGCCTCAAATTAATGATCTTGAGTCTAATTCCCAAGTGCTGGAATAACAAGTGTGAGCCTCCATACTTGGTTAAACATGAGTGTTTTTATTGCTGGTTGGGTGACAGTAGTAATTCCTGACCCTCTCTGCCTGTTCTTTTAAAACAAAACAAAGGGATGGAGAGATGGCCCCGTAGTTAAGAGTGCTTGCTGCTCATGCAAAGGAACTGAGTTCCGTTCCTTGCACCCACATGGCTCTCACAACTGCCTGCAACTCCAGTTTGATAGCTTCCATGGGCTCCTGCACGAATGTAGTGCACATAAATTAATGCAAAAAAAACAACATAACATAAACATATCTTTTAAATTTTAGAAGACAAAATACAAAGGTAGTCTATGAAGTGCTCAGACAAGTGCTGGGAGCTAGCTGCTTTTATTGGGTGTTCTAATTTCAAAGATAACTCCCACAGATCCATCTGTCACAGGCATGTGCCTTTGGTGCCTCTTCTAGTCCTAAGCAGGGTGTGAGAGCCTGGAGTCAGCCAGGAGGCCTCAATTAACAGGCTTCAGTTGAAGTTCTGGCATATTCTGAGATAAGCAGCCAAGTCCCTTTACCTTACTGAACCTTTGTTTCCTCATCTGTAAGGTGTGGTGATGATAAAACCCAGCTCTTAGTTGCATGTAAGCAGGCAGGGTGCTTAGCACAGGCCCTTTCTGAGTCCAGGTGGAGGTGTTTCCTCTGGGTTTAATGAACACAACCATCACCATCGTGCAGCTGAGTGGCTGTGGTGACCTACAGAATACATTGGCCTGCAACCATAGCAGTGAAATAAATAACACTATATACTGATATGGAGGTCTATGATAATGGTTATAGGGTTATTAACAATCTCCAGTAGGAAGCAAGTCACCAGGCCCTCACAGGAGATTCCAGCCACCATATCTCCCTGACCCAGTTGCACCTTTGTCTTGGTATAGGAAGTAGAAAATTGGCTGGGGGTATGAATTACAGCAATGCACCTTTCATGAGTTGTCACCTGTGTTGGGGTGGAGCTTAGGGGTGATGCAACTATCTGAGAGTCACTTATGTTCCTGTAATTAACCCCTCACCGTGTTACCATAATCTCAGAGAACTCATTGGTTTATCAAGCTAGACTTGAGTGGAATCATTCCTTTGGTCTATCAGTGACCTGTCTGGGGGGAACAGATATTTGTTCCTATCTCCCCAGGAAAAGTCACACAATGCTAGCAAGGGACCAAGAGCAAGCTTTGCTTCCTCCTCCCAGCAGAATCCCACACACTCAGAGGCCTCCCAAGTGCTGCTGCTGCTTGAGCACCCTAAAGGACAGGTAGACCCCGATACTCAGGTTCATCTGAGAACCAAGGTGCCCTTTCCACCCAGGAAAGAGAAGCTGCCATATGCTCACTACTGAAGAGAACCAAGGTATGGGGCAGGAAACCTGCCCGTCCTCCATTCCTCAATCCCTCCCAGCCTTTCCAAGGATTCCTGAGAGGAAAGGAAGAGAGAAGGTCCCGGAGTAAGCTTGGCCCTAAATGAACTGTAGGGCAAAGAGACAATGTATATAAATATATAGGCTGCATATATATTATAAATGTATCTATATATGTATATATGTACATGCNCAAGGGGGTTGATGGCAGCTGTGTTCCAGGATGGGGAGCAGGGTGGCCATCACAACAGTCATTGGAAGTTGAGAGTCCTGGTGTTGGGGATATAGAGGGACTGGGTCTGGCGCCTGCGTTGGGGAGTGGCATTGAGGACATCCACACTCTTGCGGCTGGAGCATACTACATCAGCTACGAAGCTGGTGCAGTCACTGCAGACATCCTTTAGGACACAGCCATGGGCATAGATGTGAGGGAACTCCTCCTCAACACTCCGCCACTTTGGTCCTTGCAGGGATCTAGGATGGAGAAATGCCAGGAGAGAATCATGAGAAGAGAGAGCCCTATTAAGGCCAGGATTCCCCAGAAGCCTTGTCCTGCCACTTTAAAATCTCAAATCTTCCTTTTTATGTCCATAGTCACCCCTCCAAGCTGCCTGCTGCCTCTTCCCTCCTTCCTCAAGACTCATCCACAGGAGTCTGACTGAGCACACTGGCATCGTGCATCCTGCAAAGGCTCTTCCTCGACTGGTGTTGAGGTCCTGAGCCCAGACCACCCAAGCTCAATTCCCTACAATGCTGCCTCTAGAGCCCTGCCAAATGATTTGACCTGTTCCTTGGAGAAATCCTACACTGCCATAGGCACCTGCCCTAGTTTCCCAGTTATTTTCAAATCCTCACTACCACAGGATACCAGCAACAAGGCAACAGAACATACTGGAAGGCATCTCTCCTCAGCATTGATGCGGCTTTGGTAGTTGGCACCTTCTGAAGACTCTCAAAACCAAGTGTGTAGACAGGGATGTGTGCACACTTCTTGGAAGGCATCTTCATCTGCAACACAAGGAAGGGTGTGGACAAGGTTCCTCACCAACCATCCAGGCCACCCTTGGGGGCCTAGAAACTGAAAGTGGCACCCCATATACTCTCATCTGAGGGTCCAGCCTAGGTTCCTCCCTTGTCACACCCCAACTACATTTCATGCTCATCCAAACTGTAACTTCTTAGTTACACTGCCAAGGGTTTCTGTCCTTTACCTCTGAATGGAAGCATGCATCCAAACCCAACATGGTCTTGCTGAAGCTTTCTCATGTCAAAAGGAGGATTTTTTTAGGAGAGAGAAAAGCTGTGGGTCTCCAGCCTACTCACACGGAATACTTAAAAACTGTTAAAATCTTTTACTTATTTATTTTTACTTTTTGTGTATGGATGTTTTGCCTGCATTTATGTCTGTGCACTATGTGCCTGCAGTGCCCTTGGAAGACAGAAGGGAATGTAGGATCTTCTGGAACTGAAATTACAAACTTCTTAGCTGTCATGTAAGTTCTGGGAACCAAACCCAGGTCCTCTGCAAGAGCAGTAAGTGCTCTTAAGTTCTAAGCCATCTCTCTAGCACCTTAAAAACAAAATTTAAGACTACTTATGAGGACTGGGCATAGTGGTGCACACATATAATCCTAGTACTCAGGGGGCAGATGAAGGCATAGTTCTAAGTTCAAAGCAAGTTTGCTCTACATAGCCAGTTCCAGACCAGCCAATGAAATACACACAAGACCTTGTCTCAAAGATATAAAAGGAAATACTACCTATGAAACTGTAATCTTGGCCAGGCATAGTGAGTTCCAGATCAGCTAGGGTTACATAGTGAGACCCTGCCTAAAAGAAACAACAAACAAACAAAACAAAACAAACTGTCCAGTTTTAGGTTGGGTGTGTCATCCTGCCTGTAATCCCAGCACGTGAAACGCAGAGACAGGAGGAGCTGGAGTTCAAAGTCATCCTCAGATACATAGAGAGTTTAAAGTCAGCCTAGACTTTATGTATCTTACAATCAAAGCAAGCAAATACACTAATTGAAGTCTTGAGAAGTGGAAGAATAGATTCTTCTTAGAAGAAGGGAATGGATGAAATGCCTCATAAGAGGGTGACTGTCCACACATCCATTGGAAACAGCAGTTCTCCTATCCCACTTCACCAAGACCTGGAAGGTCCCCTAAATCCTCACCTTCACACTGCAGGAAGTGCACACAGCTCTGGAAGGNATAGAGAGAAAGCAGTGTCAGTGTAAGGAAGGCCTCGTAAGGAAAGACTTCCTCCTCCTGGCTTCCAAGCCTGCTGTATATATCTGAGTCAGCCATCATTGCTTTTGGCCAGATCCCTGGTTACTCGGTACCTTATTTTCATTTTACTCCAGAATTTTTCATCTTCCTGGGATCATATTCATTTACCTCTGCCTCTTATCCTTCTCAGGAATATCTAGGCTTGGAGTGTTTCTGGTGCCTTTCACCATAGAAGCACCATCTAAGTAGAACGGCTTCAAGTAAGATATTCCGTTTCATATAGCAATTAGCATTTAAAAAATTCCCTCATCCAATTTCAGAAGTAAATGCCTACCAGATGTGGTGACACAGACCTATAGTTCTAGCACTGAGGCAGGAGAATTGAGTTTGAGGCTAGCCTGAGCTATATAGTGAGGTCCTATCTCATTAAAAACAAAAATTCCTCCTTGCAAAAATTCAACCCTAACCGAGCAGTGATGGTGCACACCTTTAATCCCAGCACTCGGGAGGCAGAGGCAGGCAGATCTCTGTGAATTCAAGACCAGAGAGAGACCATCTATAGAGCGAGTTACAGGACAGGCTCCAAAGCTACACAGAGAAACTCTGTCTTGAAAAAAATCAAAACAAAACAAAAAGATCTTTATTCTCAGAATAAGCAGGGAGACGGTAGCTAGGGGCTGCCTTTTGACAGCCCATGCTTTAGGATTAGGATGAGGCTAGTTCTTTTTCAAGCTCTGTACTTCCTTTTGCATACCTGCTCTGTGTTCAAGGACATCTCTGAGGCAGATCTCCAGGTCTCTCTGTGCTGCTCTCTCCTCTCCTAACCCCTTTCTAAGATCTCCAGCTGCCCTGGCCTCCTGCCCCAGCTCCAGTTGGTGGGCAGAAACTCCCAAGGCCAGCACAAGCTCCCTCATCTGCTTCCTTCAGCTGCCTGTTCCCAGTGTCTTAAAGACTACTGTTTTATATCCTTTGTTTGATTGTTTGGGGCTGTTTCAGCTAGAGAGTGGCTGTTATCCCATCTTGGCTAAACATGGGTGTCCCTTCACTATTTAAATTTAACCTAAGCCAGATGTGGTAGCATGTGCCTTTAATCCCAGCTCTTTGGAGGCAAAGGCAGGCAGATCTCTATGGCTTCCTTCCCTGGTCTACATAGTGAGTTCCAGGTCAGCCAGGGCTACATAGTAAGACACTGTCACAAAACAAAACCAAACAAACAAATATAAATAAATACATTTAACCTAAACAAAGTCCCTGAGACTTAAGAAACTGAAGCAGGCAGATCATGAGTTTGAGGCCAGTCTGGGGTGTACAGTAAGACCCTGTCTCTAGGGCTGAGGGGTGAGGGCAAGAAGGAAGAAGTAAACACTGAATTGACTGGGCATGATCAAACATCCCCATTAGTCTGTCTGCTGATAAAGGCTCACCTCTTGCAGAATAGACAGGTAGGCGGCCAGGAAAATAGGGGAAACTTTGTTCGGCAGCAGCAACAAATCTGCAGGGAGAAGTCAAGTTAGAGCATGGCTATGGAAGGCCACTGAAGTCCAAGCCCAGTCCCAACAAGCACTTGCCTTGGGGCTTCTATCCAACCTCCCAGACACCTGGTCCCATCCTCTGTTGCTCAGAACAGCCCCTAACCCTGCTGCCCAGGGCATCCAAGTCTCACCTTCCCTCTCTTAAGGCTGCTGAAGAGCTCCTTGTCCTGAAGAAACTTCTCCATCTCAGCCTTCACCAGCACTCGGCGCACATCCACCACCTCCTCCACAGTCAGAGCCAAGCTCTCCACAGGGTGGCTGAACTCCTGGGGGCCAAGGGTAGGGTACTGCTTGCTCAACATCCTGGGGACCCCACAGTTACCTGGTCTCAGCCCAAATAACCTGCATCAGCTCACTCCCTACTGGGGGCTGGATCTGCTTCAAGGAGGCGCTGCTGATGTAGCAAGGTTCCCCAGTGCCATGGCCCCAGGACCCCATCCCTTGTCCTCACTGATCCTATGCCAGAAAACTCCATCTCCTGCTTGCAACATCACCATAGCTCCAACCTTCTCCATAGAATCTTCCAGCCCTCTCTGACCCTGATCTGTACTGTTCCCAGAAGCCCTGGGAATCATCTGCCCTCCCTATCCCCGAGTGTGCTCTTTTGTACTCAGCAGGCCATCTGTCCTAACTGGCATTATGATGAATGATCCTGGTTTATTCTTACTAGTGTGTGGCATAAGACTAGACACTAAACCTTCTAAGCCTACTTTTTCTGTAAAATGGGGTTGCTTCAGCTCCCTTGAGGCAATACGCAATTCTTAACATGGTACCAGGCACACAGAACTCAAAACACTAGCTGTTGTTTGTGGAGGCAAGATGGGGACCAGCATTCAGGGTGCCACAAGGTTGGAAATTGGATGTTTTTTCTAGAATGTGCATTGGTAGCCCTGTGCAGGGCTACTTAGTCCTGGAACAGCACTGGGTGTTTCTGCATGTCCCACAGGATCTGAGGCTCCAGGACTTCCAGCTTCTTTCTGTTGTTAGTATTTGTAGTCAGGAGTTCCCATGTCAAGTGCAGAGGTTAGTGGCCACCTCTTGGGGGCTGGGGCAGGACTAAAGACCACCAGGTTCTCTGATTTTGATAGGCTAATTTTCAGAAAGTACTTTTTGAGATCTCAGCACCGAAAGGTTAGTGTGGGACTTGTGGAATTTTAAAACATGCCCCTTCCTTCCTTGAACAAGAAATGGTCCTTAATTTTCTAGCCTTAAGAAATGGCTAGATGGGGCTAGAGAGATGGCTCAGTGACTAAGAACACTGGCTGCTCTTCCAGAGGACCCAGGTTCAATTCTCAGCACCCACATGGCAGCTTTAAACTGTCTGTAATTCCAGTTCCTAGGGGTTTCAACACCCTCACACAGACATACATGCCTAAAAGACCAATCACATAAAATAAAATAAAATGAAAAATAAATAAAAGAAATGACTAGACTTGTTAACACTTGCAGTGCATAGTGACAGTGTCATAAAATGCAGACACTTGGTCATAAAATATGCTGTGGCTTTCAGCTGCCATGGCATGCAATCCTTGTTTATATTCTACCTGAAACCTCAGGGGGACACTAGCCATGCCCCCTAGTTAAATTGCTTCTGAGGCATAAGTGGAGCAAAGCAAGTTTAGGCTAGCCTAGCTACATGATTTGTTCCAGGCCAACCTGGGCTACATAATTTGCTCCAGGCCAGCCTGAGGTACAACGTGAGACTCTGTCTCAAAAATAAAAATAATGGGGCTGGAGAGATTATAACATGAATCTTACACCCCACGTTGGGCACCAGATGTAACACGAATTTCTAAACGGTCTTGTTAAAAACAAACCCAGAACCAGGTATTGGGGTGAAAGCTGAAAGGTCAGAGAGACAGAACAAGCCACAGCCAACCTCACCTTGCCAACCCCTCAGCTGATCTTGTTTCCTCAGACTGAAAGCCTCTGAGTCCTCATTTGAATGAATCTCAGCTGAACTGCTGCTCAAAAGCCTAAAAGCTTAAAAAGCCTCTAGTTCCTGGTCCTCAGGCCTTATATACCTTTCTGCTTCCTGCCATCACTTCCTGGGATTAAAGGCATGTGTCTGGCCCAAGCAAAGACATGGGATCTCAAGCGTTGGGATTAAAGGTGTGTGCCACCACGCCTGGCTCTGTTCTCAGTGTGGCCTTAAACTCACAGAGATCCAGACAGATCTCTGCCTCCCAACTGATAGGATTAAAGGTGTGTGTGCCACCATTTCCTGGCCTCTATGTCTAATCTAGTGGCTGTTCTGTTCTCTGACCTCAGATAAGTTTATTAGGGTGCACAATATATTGAGGGACACAATATCACCATAAGAGATGGCTCAGTAGATAAGAATACGGGCTACTCTTCCAGAGGACTCAGGTTCAATTCCCAGCACCCACATGGTGGCTCACAACTATCTGTAACTCCAGTCCCAGAGAATCTAACCCACCTCTTCTGGTCTCACAGGCATTGCCTGCATGTGGTGCACAGACTTACATGCAGACAAAACATCCAAACACATAAGAGAAATAAATAAATAACAAGTGAATAAGTGTTTTTTAAGAGCTGATGCTTCTGAAATTTTAATGCTCAAAAACTGTAAGAGAATGTTTATTATTTTAAGTTGTCAAATTGAGAAGTCATTTTTTTTTGCTTGTTTTGATTTTTTTTTTTTTTGAGACAGGGTTTCTCTGTGTAGCCCTAGCTATCCTGGAACTCACTTTGTAAACCAGGCTGGCCTGAAACTCACAGATCCACCTGCCTCTGCCTCCCAAGTGCTGGGATTAAAGGCGTGCACCCCTACTGTGCGGCTAAAAACAGTTCCTTAACATGTATTTATCTTATGTGTGTGTGGAAGTTAAATGGCAACGTTTTGAAGCCGTTCTCTCATTCTGCCATATGGGCATTACCTTTAAATTAAAATTAATGAGGGGGCTGGAGCAATGGGTCAGCAGTTAGCATCACTTACTGTTCTCTCAGAAGGACTCAGGTTCAGTTCCCAGAACCCACAGATTGACTCACTGTCATCTAGAATTCCAGTTCTGGGGGATCTGATGCCTTCTGACCTTGGCAGGCACCAGGCATGCACATGGTGCACAGCCATACATGCAGGCAAAATACTCAAATAAATAAATAAATAGCCTTATTCTTACATAGAACTTATACTTTTTAAAGCATTTTAATGCCTGTTTTAATACAAGCCTCAGTGAGAGGATGGTGTCAACCACAGTTAATCTCTCTTCACACACATGTAGGATGCCCTGTAGTCTATCATCAGCTTTTACCTGTTACTTCATTTGATAAATCTGCAAAGTGAAATTCCGGCCCAAGTCAGGGCTCCAAGGCAGAGTATTAGTTCTTCACACAAACAACACAAAACTCATAGCTGACTCATGTCAAAGTCTCAGCCAATAGCACACTCCCTGCTACACTCTATTGCCCTCAAATCCCACAATTCAGGGTTCATTATCCTGACCCCACTGGAATTGAACAAAGAGCACTTTAGGCCAGGGGCAAATGGTTGAAAGACAATTCTCTGAGTTTAGGGTCGCAGTACCAATGTGTACCAGCAAGTGGCAGCAAAGGGCAATCTCCCCAGATACAGGGAACTGGACCCTGGTACTCTCAGACAAAGAGAAAGCCAGCCACATCCTGAGGAATGCTGCCCATCTCTCCCTCTTGAGCATCAGGCTAATGAAAGGATGAAGATGATGGTGAAGAGGCCATCCAGGGCAGCCTAGCCTGTCACTTACCAGCCACAGGTGTCTGGTATCTGGTGCAGAGGCCTCTGGTTTATCCACTGAGCTCAAGCTGCTGGGCAAGGCGGAGCTGGGGTAAGGCTGGGACTGGCCACTCACAGGACAGAAAACTGGAGAAAGAACATAGGCCTATAGGGACCACCTGGCAGGAGTGCTGTGCCAAGTGGACAATGGGGACAGCATGTATGTCCCTGGGGATAGGGAACAAGCTAAAAGTCAAGCCCAGAGTAGAGTTGGTTCCAAGGTTAAGAGCACTTGTTCTTGCAGAGGAACCAGGTTCAATTCCCAGGACCTACATCCATCTGTAACTCCAAGGAATCCAAAAGCCTCCTCTGACCTCAGCAGGTACCAGACATCTATGTGATACACAGACATACACAAACATGGTACACACAAATGCAAAACACCCATACTCATAAGATAAAAATTAAATTAAAAATTTTAAATTAGTTTTAAAATTTTGTAAGGAAGCTACATGACAGAAACATACATTCTGCCAGGGTTTGAACTTCCTGATATCAAAACATGTGCACAAGGTTGCACTCAGTGCTAAAAATTGCATTCTGCTCATCAAATGTCATTTAAGTCAGCCAATCATGGAAGAGCATGAGACCACATGACCACTCAGAGGCACAGGACTCCTTTAGAAATGAAAACTCACCCTGGTGTGGTGGCCCATATCTTTAATCCCAGCACTCAGGAGGCAGAGGCAGGCAGATCTCTGAGTTCAAGGCCAGCCTGGTCTACAGAGCCAGTTCCAGGACAGCCAGGGCTACACAGAGAAACCCTGTCTTAGAAAAACAAAAAAACAAAAAACAACAAAAACACAAAAATACAAAAAAAAAAAAGAAAGAAAGAAAAAGAAAAAGAACTGAAAACTCACTGGGGTCACCTCTTGATTTGACATGGCTGTGCACCCTTCTGCAGAACTAAAACTTTTGCCTTGCCCAAATCCTCTGGATTGTATGGTCATGTTCTTGGGACCCCAGACTCATTTCTAACACTGACACCTCTTGGTGTAAGTCTAGCCACTAACTGATTGGACTAACCCTGTGCAAGCCAGAGGGGCTCTTTCTAGCTTGAGTCCTCTGGTGGGGGAACAGTGGCTGGTGATAAGTCAGGTGTTTCAAGAGTCCACCTGTCCACAGAAGAAAGAAATAAAGATCTGGCCAGATTTCTTACTACATCTCAGGATACTACTACTAATAATTACCTCTAGGTAACAGAATCATGAGAATTTGAATTCTTCCTTTAAAAAGATTTACTTATCTTTCTTCCTTTCTTCTTCTTTTTATTTTCTCTTCAAGACAGAGTTTCTCTGTATATACCTGGCCATCCTGGAATTTGCTCTGTAGAACAGGCTGGCCATGATCTCAGAGATCCACCTGCCTCTGTCTCCCAAGTGCTGAGATCAAATGTGTGCACCACCACATGTGGCCTGATTTACTTATTTTTATTCTATGTGTATGCGTATATGTATGTGTACCACTGTGTGCCTGGTGCCCACAGAGGCCAGAGGAGGGTGTTGGATTCCCTGTAACTGGAATTAGAGATGGTTATGTGTACCACTGTGTGTCTGGTGCCCACAGAGGCCGGAGGAAGGTGTTGGATTCCCTGTAACTGGAATTAGAGGGTTGTGAGTCACCATGTGGGCACTGGGAATCATTCTCCACAGGAGCAGCCAATGCTCTTAACCACAGAGCCATCTCTCCAACCCCAGGATTCAAGTTCTTTAGAAAATGTTTTGCAATGAATATGGTTGGTTAGCTGATTTTAAAAAGAAAAATCTCAAGTGGAAAGCAGGGATGCCTGTTTTAGGTGGTGACAGATTCAGCACTATCCATGCAGGCACAAGCTACACACCTTGGGTATCTGCCTGCTCAAGGAAGATGCAAGGCTGCAACACAAAGCCCATGGGACTGAAATGAAAAGAGCAGGTGGTGTGAAGGCAATGCTTACCCTGGTCTTGGGTGCTGGGCCTCCAGGAGTGCATGCTGCCTACTCTGGCCCGAGGTGGCTCCATCCCTCCTGGGGGCTGAGTGACCAATTGCAAACCAGAGACCATCTCACTCCGAAGCTGAGCTAGGTCATGTTCCGAAAAAGAGCGGTCCCGCTTCAGTGTCACCTCTCCACAGGGGGACTCTTCTTCCTGAAGGCACATCAGGCACAGCCCCTTCCTGACCACTGGCCCCTCCTGACTGCTGCCCCCTCCCAACCGCCACCCTATCCTGACCACTGCCTCTAGTTCTGACCACTGCCTCCAGCACCTCTTGCTCATCCTTGGACCAAGGCAGTGGATCCAGGAGTGCTAATTGAGCCCACCAAAGCCCTGCTCTGTCTTCTACATATCACTAGCTCATATCTCCTATCTTCTAGACAGTTCATGGCAAGTGTCTCAATAATCAAACCATTCCCTGAGGTATTCCAAAAAATCCTGAAGACAGTTCTGTGGAAGGCTGAGTCCTCTGAGATGGCCAGCACTGAGGTCATCTTCCATCCTAGTGAGGGCCAGAGATCCTCACTGGGACCAGCTTCTCACATTAACCAAGGGCTACTCAGGCTACTTCTCTGGTCACAAAAAGAAAATAACTTCCAGCTGGGCAGTGGTGGCGCACACCTTTAATCCCAGCACTCAGGAGGCAGAGGCAGGCGGATCTCTGTGAGTTCGAGGCCAGCCTCGAGGCTACAGAGTGAGTCCCAGGACAGGTTCTAGCCTTTGTTGCTGTGTTCAGAGTTCACTGTCCCACTGATCCAAGGCTACTTCTGAGCTGAAAAGACAGGGAAGGGGCCACCTGCCACCCCAGTGGTTGGCTGCAGAGGATGTCTACTCAGCTGACCAAACAGACCCCTGTCCCATTAAGCCTTTCCCAGCCCCATCAGCATGATCTTTTGAAGAATCCCTATTCTCTGACCTCAGACGTGTTCATTTCTTCCATCTCTGCTAAGGTGGGGGCTTTAAGCAGGACCCGGGGCCGTGGACGCTGGCTTCCACTCCCAGCGTCTGTGACAGACAGGTTGATGCAGGAAGTGGACTTGATGTCCCCAGAGCAGGCATTGAGGATGCAGGGCAGAGAACCAAACCCTGAAGGCAGGAAAAACAAAGGCAGGGGTGGATGGTGAGTGGAGAGGGAGAGGAAGTCAGCACAGGGATGAACAGTGAGCAGCAAAGGCAAGGAGACCAGGGCAAGGGTGGATGTGGGGCAGGGAGGGCAAGGAGCAGGAAGCCAGAGTGGATGATAAGCAAGGAAGACAAGGAGGCCAGGGCAGAACAGGGAATGATGTGGAAGGTCAGGGAAGGAGTGGGCAGGGAATGGGGAGGACGAGGAGGCCAGTGCAGGAGTGCACAGTGAGTGGGGAAGATGAGGAGGCCAGTGTAGACGTGGACAGTGAGTGGGGAAGATGAGGAGGCCAGTGTAGATGTGGACAGTGAGTGGGGAAGATGAGGAGGCCAACATGGAGTGAACAGCTTCATGAGCACCAACCACTTGGTTTAATTCTCCACTTAGAAGGGGAAACAGAAGGCTGGTCAGCCAATTAACAATGAGTAGCTCTTGCTAAGGAGGAGAGCCACCTAGCCCTCCCAAAGGCCTGGCAGAAGCAGGGTTGAAGTTCACCGTCCTTTTTTGCAAGGAAGAACAAGTCTCAAATATCTGAATATATATCTGGCTTCCAATCACTTTAGAAACTTGACTCATTTCATTTTACTCCCAAATGTTGAAATTTGTCATCCATTGTAACAACATATAAAGGCAAAATCAGATCAAAACCTAGAGGACAGGATTACTTCACTTTTACAGACCTCTGGCCAAGGCTCCACAAGGCCATTATAACTCCTCTAAGTTTATAGTTAAAAAAAAAAATTAAGCGGTCCTGGGTCCTCTACCCATACAGGAGCTCTTGGGGCTAACAGTCCTCAGATTTGATCTGTAGCCCCAGCTAGGTCCACAGAGGGATGTCTTCTCTCTCATAATTCCCCCTCCCTCTCACTCACCACGGGCACTCAAGTGCTGGGCCCCTACTGGACGAAGCCTCCGCTCCTGCTTGATTTCCTCCAGGATCTTCTCATGCAGTGTCCTCTGCTTTTGTGGTATAGGGCGAAGCCGTCTCTCCGAGACCTGCCGCCGACATGACACACTAAGTAGGAAGGGGAGGCAGGTGGTGATACGGGCCCGCTCTAGAGTAGGGAAATGCTGGAGTGGTCCAGGAGACTCAGTGCTACCTCTTAGTAACTCAGAAGGAAGCATTACCCAAGGAGGCTTTGTGCACACCTGGTGTGAGGTGTAAATGGCTAAAAATTCTCCCCAAGGGGAAGAAGACATAGACCCAGAAGCCCTATGCCAGAGATCATGTCCAACCTTCCAGCCAACAGGCAAAAGAGCCCTCAATGGACTCCCTCAAAAAGTAGACATGATAAGACACCTCCGGAGTGGTCACAGTAGAGCAGCAGGCTCCACTCTCCAGAGGAGGAAGGGTAGAGCTGGTACCTGCTTTAGTGGAGGCCGTGAGCGGATGAAGTCCAGGATGAGCTCGTGTGCATCTTTCTTCACTCTAGGAGGGATGTCCCCATCAACCTGCCAGGAGGAGCGGGGCCACTCTGAGCTTGCAAGGGCCAACTGCTGGTGTTAGGGTAACCAGGAGGGGCTCACACAGCCCTGACTACAGACTGGTCTTCACAGCCAACTTCCCTCCTATGGCCTCTGTTCCCTGGGACTCAGCTGCTTCTCCAATAGGTACACAGTAGATGCATGGGCCACATCCAGCACTGGCTACAACATTCAAGGTCTAGTGAGGCCTAAACCCAGCTGCCTGAGCCTCCTGAACCTAAGATTCTTCAGGAAATGGGGTTGTAGGACCTATCTCTGGGGTTGTCAGAAGAACGAAATTAACTTCTTTGTATAAAATTTTAAGAGTGATACCAGTGCACATAAGGCTATGCAAATGTGTGTTACATGGGAAAATGTGGCTGGCTCTTAGGGCCCCTCCTGACCTCTTCTCCTTTCCCTAATTATTACACTGTATTCCCAATACAACTAAGAGCTGTGGAAACTAGCCACATCTGCCTGATTCATATCTGCAGATGAGTATCAAACTCTAATCAGGCACAAGGAACAGGGCAAGGGTTGCTAGTAGAGAGCAGAGGGCAGGGCCACTAGTAGATGGCAGCGGGGCAAGAACTTGCAGAATGGAGCAGGGCCAGGGTTGCTGGTGGAGGACAAGAGGGCTGGGGCTCACCATGACCTTGCGCAGCTTATAGTTCCTGGCACGGATATCCTGCATCAGCATCTCGAAGGGGGTGAGCTGGAACTCGGTGGGCAGTGGGTTAAACTCCTGCTCCTGCACTTTCTTCAGTTTCACCCCATGACGTAGCTCCCGCATGAGCTGGACCCAGAGCCGGGCCTGACCCAGACAAGAAAATGGCCTCAGCTCTGGGACCCGTGGCTCTCCCAGCACAAACCCTTCTGGGTGTACTGTGCTCTTCTCTGTCCCAGGTCAGGAGGGGTCCATGTCTTACCCAGTCTGTGTGTCCCAGGTGGTCAAGCTCGGCCAGTGGCTTCTCTACCCGTGGTTCATCCTCCCCCAGCTTCTGCAGCATCTGGGACCACATGTCTAGTTAGTGTAGAAGTGGTGGAGTGGACACAGCAGGGCCCTGCAAACCCCACCCAGCAGGAGGCACTTCTCCAGCACTCAACCCACTAAAAAAGGAGTCACAAATGCACCTGGCCCAGGCATTGGAGCTTGGAAAGATCTGAGGAAACTATACCATAGCTTTGGAATGGCACAGGGCACTTTTAATCTTCTTTCTAATGGCTTCTCTGGAAGAGGGCCTGGTGAGAGCCTAGTATCCACATGGCGCAGGCTCCCATCTGACCCACACGCCTCAGGGAGGCACTGTCCTTCACAGGTGATTGATGCAGAAGGGGAAGAACTCCCTGTTGCCCTCCAGATTTCAGTTCACCCAGCACCTCAGGACACCTTAGCCCACCTATTCTCTTGGCCTGTCCATGGCTCTTTCTCTATATGCATGGCCCATACTAGAGGTCACCAAGGACCCATCTCTTAGAGGCTGTGTATGCTTCCTCAGCTGCTGTTCTAAGTCTGGAGCCCAGCATAGTGTGACAAGTGTTAGTCTTCAAGGATGGGTGGAATTGATGGTAGGTAGATGGCAGGATGAGCTAACCAGCAGGTCCTAGGAGGCCATCCAGATATGAAGTGCCAACATCATGGTGAGGGCCCAGGGACTCAGGCAAATAGGAATTTGGGGAAAGATGCTGGACTTGCTGCCTTGATGGTTCTGGGTCTAGGTGGCAGCCTGGAGCTTCTGCTTTCACTACTCCCCACAATAGAGAAGCATTTGCCCTTCAGCAGCTCCCACCCAACAAAGACAGAACCAGTTACACTGACTTTCACTTTAAGCTACTTGCCAAGACATACTATTGTGTGGGACTCCTGGGGCAAAGGGCATAGAGGATGGCTCTCCTGTCCTGTCTTAGAATAGCTACACCTGATGTACTTGCTTCTGTCCAAAATCGCCAGCCCAGACTAGCCCAAGTATGTCTGTCCAGGACCCTGTATCCCCAGCACCCATCCCTTGACTGAATCTGGGATCAGTGGAATGGAGTGTAGAGGTATGTGCTCCTGCTAAAGCTCATTTGTCTGGGTATGGAATTGATTTGAGCAACACAACAGACCATGTTCAAAGAAGGACAAAAACCCAAGGACCACCTGCCAGCCACAGGGAACACAGTCAGAGAGTATCTCTGAGATGGCAGGGAGGAGTTGAGAGGGAAGGCAGGGATGGTGCACTGAATACTAGGAACTAAGAGGAGAGCCTCCCAGAACTGGCATGTGACAGTTACAAGTGAGGATCAATGGTTCAAGCTGGGTCCCAGATTCCGTTACTCAAACATCCTCTGAAAGCCTATGCAGGCTCCAAAGGGTCAAGATGCCAGCTATGACCCTTCTAGGCTACAGGAAAAGAGATATGGCTCAGAAAAGGGCAGGGTGGAATCAGAGACCAACATCAACTAACTTAAAATTTAACTTCTGCTACCTGAGCAAGAGAGAATGACTTGACCCTCACCTGACCTGTTCCCAGTCCCCCTTTCATCATCAGTGAAATGTTGACAGAGGCCTGGACAGCCTACTTCACAGGGAAAAAATGGTTCTCCTCCAAGAAAGAATGGAGACAGTCACAAGATGCCAAGCCCTAACTCTGGGTCAGGGGAAGTCAAGACAGCCTAGGGGGAATCCAGCTTAGGAGCTGGCTGTATCCTAGACGGCTCTGACCCTGGGATGAGGGACCCTGACTCTCAGAGGTAGCATCTGTTCATTTGTAAGATGGGAGACCACCAAAGAATGAAGTAGGACTGTGGCAAGCACAGTAAGTGCCCTAAAGTTCTATCACCTACCCACCCCAAGTCTCCAAGCCCATGGGCCTGCCTGTGTGGTTCCACAAGGGAAGAAGCGGCTGTCTTTAGCATCCCATTTTCAGAAGGAATTGGGGCATGGAGAGGCCAGCCAGTAAGCAGTAAGCAGATCTCCCTCTTGCAGAGATGAATGTGGAGGAGGATGGCTAATTGAGAAGCAACAGAAGTGATGCGGTAGAAGCAAAGACTAGGGGCCACTCACTGATTTCTTTCTCTGAAAACCCGGTGAAAAGAAGGCATGAAGTTAAAAATGTATGAAACATTTTGGACAGTGCCCAGCATGGGAGAGGGGGAAAGTTATGGGTATTCCTAGGAAGGTGCAGTCAGGCACCAAAGACCTTAACCCCTGTTGGACAACTGAGGATGGGGCCCCATCACCTCCCTACCCCCATTCCCACCCGGTTTGCACTCCCACCTCCCATCCATCTCCCTCACTCCACCCAGCATCAACCCTTCCACTTGCAGCCTGTATCTCACTCACCTCCTTGGCCTCCCTCACCCGGGCCAGGAAGGCACGAAGCTCCAGTGTCTCTACAAAAAGAGCTCGGCACACTGCCTGGTAGTGGGCCTGTGCACCATGGGGGTCGGTCAGGCGCAAAGCACACAGCCGCATGGCCTGGGCAAAGGTTCGTACAGCTCGGGGGCCGCCCTCAGCCTCCTCCTCCTCTTCTGGACCCCCATAGCCTTCATCTGCTGCCCCGCAGCTGCTGTCCTCGCAGTCACTGTTGGCCATGAGGTCGATGAGCCTCTCCAGCTGCGGGCTTAGCTCTCGTTCCTCACTCTCATCTAACCCCCAGTCCAGCGCTCGGTAGATAGCGAAGCCCAGGGACTGCACCATCTACGAGAAATGTCATATGGTCACCAGAGACAGCATTCCGAGCCACAGGGGCACTGGGGCCCACAACCAACAGCACCCACCATCATAAGACAGAGATGCCAGACAGAATGACAGGCAGAGAGAAGAGGAAATCACGCATGGCTTATAATAATGATATAGAAATACCACCTCTAGGGGTGGGAGATGGTTCAGTGGTTAAGAACATAGGCTGTTCTTCTAGAGGACCTGGGTTCAACTCCCAGCACCCACATGGCAGCTCACACCTGTCTATAACTCCAGTTCCAGGGGATCTAACACCCTCACACAGACATACATGCAGGTAAAACACCAATTGATGTACATCAAATAAATAAATCATTAAAAATAAATAAATACCACCTCTTTGCCAGAGGGGAATCATGGCACAAACAAAACATGGACCACTGTTAAAAAGATGTCCCCCATCTTTTTAAAGGATGTCACTTGAGAACACAGGAAAATTCTTACCAATATGCATTGAACATGTGATCCAGCACCTCCCCTCCCAGGTATTTAACCCAGAGAAATGGAAAAGTACATCCCCATAAGATTTGTTCATAAATTACTCATGTGTTCTTCATAGTGGAGACAGGTATGTGCCCACAGTGGGGTACTATAGAACAGAAAACAGACAAACACATGCATATACCACACAGATCAGATGAAAAATCGTTATGCAGTGTGGTCCCATTAGCATGACTCGAAGCAAGTTGAACCCATCCACGGCAATAGAGAAGTTGGTAGCCCCCTCCCTGAGCTGGGGGCACAGTTGGGATGGGAAGGCTCAAGATGCCTTTTATGGAAAAGGAGACGACTTGTCTTAACACTGGTGCTGACTGCACAGTATGTATGTCCCCCAAAACTATAATTAGGAACAAGATAACCAAGCTAAGCATTAGCTTCTCGTGTAATATAACATGGCTTAAATCAAAGGAGAAGGCCCAGCTGACTCAGAGACTGCTGCTGTGATGTTGCTTAACCATGTAGTTTGGAGGGGTTGGGGGTTTTCTTTCCTTTCTTTCTGTT
>LZPO01034768.1:88122-102269 GCA_001675575.1 Neotoma lepida
AGCCAGGGCTACACAGAAACCCCGCCTCCAAAAACCAAAAAAAAAATAAAAAAACAAAAAACGAAATCACAGACAGTTGTTTTTATGATCTTGAAGTGGGAAGACATAAATATGACAAAGCTCAGAGCCTAGGAAAGATTAATAAACTTAACTACATGGAGAGCACATCTCCTAATATATAGATATCAGGACATCAAAATCTACAGAGGAAAAAATGGACAGAATTAAAGGTGAAATGCACATTTTGATAATAATTGGTGGAGATATGCATATTCCTCTTGGTACTAGATAAGTTAAATTAGCATTGTAAAGCTGGTGTGATGGCACATGCCTTTAATGCCAGCACCCAAGAGGACGAGGCAGGGGTTTCTGTGAGTTCAAGGCCAGTCTGGTCTACCTAGAGTATTCCAGGCTAGTCAGGGTGGCATAGTGAAACCCCAGCTTAAAAAAAAAATTAACAGTGCTATAGGCTACCCAAACATGGCAAAACACTATAGCTAATCACCCTGGAGTACTCTGCCAGAGAGAATACACACTCATAAGTACATGGACGGAGGTTTGGGGATGTAGCTCAGTTGGTAGAGTACTTGCCTACCATGCCCAAAGCCCCAGGTTCAATTCCTAGCACCACCAGATGTACTGGCACACACCCATAATCCCAGTACTGGGAGTTTGAAGCAAAAAGATCAGAGTTCAAGGCCAAGGTTAGCTACAAAGTATATAATCTGGCCTGTATAAGACCCTGTTTCAAAAAGAAAGGGAAAAAAAACAAAAACAAGTACCAAATTTCTGAAATAGAAAAAAAAGTACAGGTCATAGCAGTAGTTGGAATAAGTTTAAAAGGATTGAAATCATTCAAAATAGTTTTTCTACTCACAAAGCAACTTGGTTGTTGGGTTTTTTGGGGGGGTGGGGGGGCAGGGGAGGCAGGGGTTGAACCTGTTAGTAATTATTTCATTATCACTGAGCTACTTTTAAATTTATTTTTTAAAGGCTTATTTATTTTTCTGTGTATGTGTGTGTGCTTGCATGTATGTATGTGCACCATATGCATGCAGTGCCAGAAGAGGGTATCAGATCTTGGAACTGGAGTTACAGGTGACTGAGCTGGCATGTGGGTGCTGGGAACTGAACCCGTGTCCTCTGTAAGAGCGGCAAATGCTTTAACCTTGGAGCCATCTCTCCAGCCCTAAATGTTTTTTAATGATAGCGTTTCACTATGCAGCCCTGGCTGTCCTGGAACTGACAGTGTAGACTAGACTGGCCCCAAGCTCACAGAGATCCACCTGCCTCTGTTTCCCCAGTGCTGGGATTAAAGGCCTGTGCCACCATGCCCAGTTATTAGTAGACTTTTAAAAATGATGTTTTTCTTGAATTAGCAGCAGCCAGGCAGGTGCCCTGTCCCTGCTCACTTTGGTCCTTGGGACAGGATTTGGCAGCTGCTACCTCATTCTTATCGGCCAGCATTTCCAACCTCGGTTCTTTGTGTCCTCAGCCCTCCTGACATGCAGGCCATGGCCATGTGGCTCTTCAGGAATCTCTGCATTCTGTGTGAGCAGATGGAAGCATCCTGCCCATCCTCTGATACTACTAAAGCCATGCTTTCTGGTATGTTCATAGCAGGCGGGTTCCTGGGGACTAGAGCAGTCTCTCCATTCCTGTGGCCTAGGGCCTAGCGTGAAATAAACTCACCAGGTCAACCATGGGCTTCTGTTTTCTTGAGTGGCAGGAGTTGGGTTTTCCCTTAGGTAGCCCGAGCTCCTTTTGCTGTCTAGGCTATAGACTGTACTGCCAGCGGTCCCAGAGACGTAACACCAACTCAAAAATGAGAAGCATGTGCTCTGTATATATATATAGGTTTCTTTTCTTTGTCTTTTGAGACAGGGTCTTACTCTGTATCTCTAGCTGGCCTGGAAGTTGTTATGTAGAACAGGCTGGACTCAAACTTAGGCATCTGCCTGCCTCTGCCTCTTGAATGCTGGAATTAAAGGGGTGTGCCTCCACACTTAGTCTTTTCTTGTTTTTTGAGAAGGGTCTTACTCTGTGGCCCAGGCTGACCTCTCACATTCACAGAAATCTTGCCGCAGCACCTACCCCCAAAACAGCTGGGATTACAGGCATTTAACCATCATGTCTGGCAAGTTTGTATGTTTCTTTGTTTGCCAAGGATACTTTTCCAGTGTTATGAATTGCGTATATTTCCTGTAATCTGCCCTAGATAGGTAAAGTTGAATCAAATATAAGACAAAACCTCAATTCCAGGCTTCGTTATTCTGATCTTTAAAATTATGGATCAGCCAGGTATGATGGCTCATTCATTTAGTCCCAGCATTCCAGAAGCAGAGGCAGACAGACTTCTGCCTAGTGCATTAGGGAGAGGTCTAGTGCATTAGGGAGCTTCAGACCAGCCAAGGCTACATAGTGAGACCCTCTGTCAACCCCACTCCAAATATAAAGTTATGAATCAGTTTGTTTTTCTCATTCCTCAGAATGTGATGCTTCTGTGGGATGGTGGTTTAGAGTTTAATCACAGCTACCCCGACTGGATTGGTAGGACTGAGATTGAAGGTGGTATAGGCAATTTAGCTTCAAGACACCAGTCTCAAAGCAAAAAAAAAAAAAAAGCATGTGACTTTCCAGGTCCTTCAGTTGATGGTGGACAGCTAGACTGGCCTGAAACTCACAGTCCTGGGCTGGAGAGAGGGCTCAGTGGTTACGAGCTGTTCTAGAGAACCTGGGTTTGATTCCCAGCCCCTATATGGCAGTTCACAATCATCAATAATTCTAGTCCAGGATACCCAACACCCTCCTCTTCTGGCCTTTATGGGCATTGAACTCACCTGGTGTACCTATGTCGGTATAGGCAAAACACTCAAACACAAAAAATATAAATAAAATCTTAGAAAAGAAGTCCTTATCATAAACTTGATTCTTTAAGTAGTTGGGTAAATGCTTGTGCCACCTGGACAGTGGCAGCCATAGGAGTTCACCTAGGGCTAGGTGCTCTACTTAGGAGCAGTTTCCTGGTCTGTGCACACATGTACTCCCAGGAGGTGAGTTGTCTATGAGTCATTGCTGCTTGGAGACCATAATGCTTATCAATTAATTTGAGTTTTTTTTAATCTCTCAGGTTTTGTGCAACTATTAGTTTCAAGGGGATTTCAGGAAAGCTCCCATCCAAAACCTGTGGAGCCTGAAAAGATGCCTCAGGTAGGAAGAGGAATTAGGCTTTTTTTTGGCTGGGTGAGGGAGGGGCGTTGTTTTTTCAAGACAGGGCTTCTCTGCATAGCCTGGCTATCCTGGAACTTGCTATGTCCAGGCTGGCCTCAAACTCAGTGCTCCTTCTGTCTCTGCCTCCCGAGTGCTGGGCTCAAAGACTGTACCACAATACCCACCTTAATTTTGAACTTCTTATCTTCCTGATTCCACCTCCCAATGTGTTTGGACGGATTGTAACTTCACCACCACTCAATTTTATGATGTGCTAGGGAACAAATCAAGGGCTTACCTCTTTGTAAAGTTAATCTGCCTATCTGCCTGCTTCTCTCTCTCTCTCTCTCTCTCTCTCTCTCTCTCTCTCTCTCTCTCTCTCTCCCAAGAGTGGGAGGGGTTCCAAGGGAAGACTACTTTAACAGGCAGTTTCTTATTTTGCTTCAACATATATAACAAGACATTCTCGTGTGTATTGCCAGTATGAGACTGCTTGAAAATTACTGAGTAAATTTACGTTCTGTTGGCAGGTTGCTACAAATGTCCTGCAGAGAATGCTGACTTGTAAGTTGCGTGCTCCAAGCCCCAGAATATAAATTACTAATTTGTTTACTAGCTGTTCTAGCAGGTTCCAGTCTTTCCATTTGAAGCAACTCACCTCTGCTTCACTGCCTCTAGAGGCCCTGTTTATGTCACATATGTGGTGTGTACTCGCTTCTTTCTTTTGCTCTGGCTCTCAGTTCCTCCTCAGGACTCCACATTTAATTTATTTTTTTAACTATTCATTTGTTTGTTTACTTACTTATTTTGAGACAGGGTCTGACTTGAACTCACAGAAATCAATCTAGATGCCTCCTGACCTGAGTACTGGGATTAAAGGCATGCACCACCATGCCCAGCTAATTTGTAAAATTATTATTCTTTTTTTTTTTTTTTAAAAACAGAAACTGGTTATTTTTTTTTGTTTTAAGACTAATTTATTATGTATACAGAAGAGGGTGCCAGATCTCATTACAGATGGTTGTGATCCACCATGTGGTTGCTGGGAATTGAACTCAGGACCTCTGGAAGAACAGTCAGTGCTCTTAACCTCTGAGCCATCTCTCCAGCCCTAAAATTATTATTCTTATTATTTATTTTTACTTTTTATATGTATGGGTATTTTGCCTGCATACATCTCTATGCAGCATGTGTTCCCAGTGCTTACAGAGGCTAGAGCAGGGTGTTGCTTCCTCTGAAGTAGAGTTAACAGACAGATATGTGCTGCCATGAGGATGCTGGGAGTTGAACCTGAGGTCTCTGAAGAGCAACCAGTACTCTTAACTGCTGAGCCATCTTCCCAACCCCCACATTAATTTCTTGAGCTGTGGCTGGGCTATAGCCCAGTGGCAGAACACTGACCTAGCATGTTCCATCCCTGGCACCACAAAGCCTCCAGAGCTATGAAGTGTCACCAGCTCAGTATAGCATTTACAGTCTGTGTGTTCTCCTTCACTTGAAAGCTTGCAGACCTCAGTGTCTGATGGCACTTAGATGTCTTGGCGGACCTAGTGTCAGCCTAGGAGATTCTGGATGTTCAGAGGCCTATGACAGAAATTGGTCTGTTGTCTAAGAGCCTTGGGGTGACACAGGACAGGCCGTTCATGGGGCTGATCCTTGTCCTCTGTCCTGTGTTCTTTGTCAGTTGCACTTGATACCCTGGATGCTGACCCACAAGTGACTTCGGCTTCCCAGGCAGTGAGGGGCTGGTACGTCTGTGAGGCCTGCTGTTCATGTGAAATGTGTTCTTGCTTCACTGGGAAGCATGGCCACTTAAACACTTCAATGGTAACAGTAGCCGGCTGGGTACTGTCTGCTGTTTGGTGACTTTGGGGAAGATTGTTACTAAAGCATGGGAGGTCTGCCCATCTTCTCTGAGATCCTGTTCAGCCTCCAGATTTCTAGGGCATGGAGTCCTTCGGCCCCTCTTTTCTGTCATTTGTCCAGTGTGACCGCCCTCCCATGTGTCTTTTTTCAGCTTTGGTATGCAGCTCCAAACTTCCTAATCTGTATCTAGACTCCTGCCTGCTTCTGGCCTCTTGACACCCTCAGAGAATTCACTTCTCTCTGATTGAAATGACATCCCTGGATTCATTTAATACCTGTGGCTCTGTGGCCTGGTGGAGAAAGTGCTCCCCAGTTTTCTCCTTGTGCACCCCCTTATGCTGTTTGTAGGTTTAGTGTATACTCTGGACATGTGTGCTGTGGTATGATGGCGGTGGGCTCTCTGAAGAGGTTCTTCAGTCACACTCTAATTCAGATTCTGACTCACAAGCCTGTGCTGAAAGGTAGGTCACCGAGCTTTGGCTGCCGTCCCCTGCCCAGTCTGGGGTCTCTTCCCCTGTACTTTTGGTGAAACTCTGACCGAGATGCCAGTAACCCTTAGATGGATTTGTGGCTCTGTCCTCTACAGGCCCCTGAGCTCTGATCCCTGTGGGTTAAACAGAGCCTTTAAGACCCCTTGAGATAGTGACACTTTATCCCAGAGTCTGACATCCTTGTTGTCTGGAGCCAAAATTCCTCTGATCCTGAGGGATGACCTCAGTTAACAAAAGGAAATGATAGTGTCAAGAATACTTGGGGAAAAAAAAAAAATCAAAGACAGGATTGTCTTTCCACATTGAAGCTTTTAAAAAACAGGAGTTTTTGTTTGTTTGTTTTTGTTTTTAATAAACTCTGACTTGAAGTTTTGGTGTTTTTCCTCCGCAGTGTCTGACGCCATTCAAATGCAGAAAGAGTGGAATTTTGCGAAGACTTGTCCTCTGCTCACCACGCTCTATTGCAGGGTGAGTGTGGGATCCGATCCATGCATTGGGATTTAAGGTTATGGACCAGATCAGACTGACTCCTGTAGATACTGCCCGTGTGAGGAGGTTCAGGAGTTTCCAGCAGGACACAACTGTACTCATCAGGATTGCAGTTCAGAATCAGGAGGCTGACCAAGTCCTTGGGCAGAGCCCCTCCTTCTTAGAATGAGAATTCTTCCAGCCAGTGCTGACCGCTGCAGAGAGGAGAGAGAGGGCAGCCAGTGAGGCTCCTCACGGAGTCTGCACTTCTCTGGTGTTGGAGTGGATGGGCTAGAGAGAGCAGAGGGGCCGATGCCTATCTGGCAGTGGTTTACTTTGGTGTTGAAAGGAGCTGGGGCTGTTATTTCAGGTTTTTGTGACACTAGGTCCAGAGGAGTCAGTTGGCCGTTTGCAGGAAGTCCTGGAGACACAGGAGGTTAACTGGCAACATGTGCTGTCCTGTTTGTCTACACTGGTTGTCTGCTTTCCTGAGGCACAGCAACTGGTTAAAGGTATGTGTTCATGGGAGCCCCATGAGACTTTGAGCTCATGTATGTGTGATTTGCATGCTAATATCAGTTGAACCCCAAACAATAGAGGCTGAGCACCTTAGTAATGCCCTTCACTCTCTTAGAACTTAATAGAACCCTGTCTGTCTGTCTGTTGATGTTAGTGCTACTTCTGTGAGTCTTAGTCAGTTTGTATCCAGCATGTGGTGACTGTTGCCATCTGAAGCTCATGTTTGGGTGTGTACATCCTCCTAGCTTAGTACTTGATCACCAGTAAAGCTCATAAGTTTTGTGAGTGAGCTGAGCTGCCCTCACCCGCTTTCTGACTATGTCATAATCTCACAGACTGGGTGGCCTGTTTGATGGCCCGTGCCTTTGAGAGCTACCACTTAGACAGCATGGTCACTGCGTTCCTGATTGTGCGCCAGGCTACTCTGGAAGGCCCCTTTGTATTCCCATCCTATGCACACTGGTTCAAGGTGAGTTACTGGGGAAGAGGGTTATGACAAATGGATATTCCAGAGGGCTGTGAAGGAACTGTTGGCACCCTGTGCTGTGTTCTCTGTGGTAAAGGGGGTCGGTTTGGCAAGCTTGGCCAAGACAGATCCTCACATGTACTTCTAAAAGCCTTCTACTATGCTCTGCTCACAGCCCAGAGGCTCTGTGTCCTTGGGGGATCACCTGTTTGGCGGAGTCTCCTTTTCTGAAACTTTTCCTAAGATGGGAAACTGTTCGGCAAGAGTAGAAGCAATGGCTACTTCTTTGTGTTAAATGCACTGTGCCTCTTTTTCTCCTGAAAGTTCTGAGACATGTGCCTCCTCCTTACATGACCCCCATTCCTTCCTCTTTTGTTTTGGGCTGCATCCCTGTGTTTTTGTCTATACAGTGCCCCTGAGCCCGAGAGTCATCAGACTTACCTTGGGAGGACTTTGAAAGTACAGATCTTGGGTCATCCCAGGCCTGCTGAGCCTATGTTCCCAAGGTAAAGTCTGGAGGGAGATCCTTAGCCAGCTGGTATGAGTACAGGTTTAGGCCAGGGTGGTGTGTGTGTGTGTGTTTGTGTGTGTGTATGTATGTATGGTGTTTGTGTGTGTGTGGTGTGTGTGTGTGTGTGTATGGTGTGTGTGTACAGATGCTTTCCACTATGGGTTCCAGGTTGTCAAGTTTGCACAGCAAACACTTAGCTGCTGAGACATCTTGCCAGTCCTGAATTAACTAACCATTGTCTATTTTATCATTATTATTATTATTATTATTATTATTATTATTATTATTATTATTTTGAGACAGGGTCTCTCTATGTAGCTTTGGCTGGCCTGGAGCTCACTATATAGATCAGACTAACCTCCAACTCTCAGAGATCTGCCTAACTCTACATCCTGAGTGTTGGGATTAAAGGCATGTACCACCATGCCAAGCTTTATGTGTGTATGCATGGAGGTCAGAAGACAGCTTTTACTGTGGGTTCTGGGGATCAAATTCTGGTCATCAAGCTTGTCAAAGGAGGTCAGAGAGGGCATCAGATTCCTTGGGGCTGGAGTTACAGGTGGTTGTAAACCACCTGGTATGGGTACTGGGAACCAAGCTCAGGTCCTCTAGAAGAATGGCAAATGTTCTTAACTGCTGAGCCATCTCATCAGCCCCTCCTTTTAACCTTTTAATTTCATTTTTATTTTATTTCTTTATGTGTATGAATGTTTTGGTTGCATGTATATCTATGTACCTATGTGTGCTTGGTACCCACAAGGCAAGAAGAAGGCTTTGAAAGTGGAATTATAGCTGGTTGTGAGCCACCACGTGTGTTCTAAAAATCAAACCTGGATCCTCTGGAGGAGCTGCCAGTGCTCTTAACCTCTGAGCCATCTCTCCAGCCCCCTCTCCTCATTTTACCTTTTAAATAAACTTTATCAAGATATTATTTAGGGGGCTGGAGAGGTAGCTCAGAGGCTAATAGCACTGGCTGCTCTTCCAGAGGTCTTGAGTTCAATTCCCAGTAACTGCATGGTGGCTCACAACGATCTGTAATGAGATCTGGTGCCCTCTTCTGGCACACAGGCATACGTGCAGGCAGAATACTATATACATAATAAATAAATTTTTTTTTTTAAAGATATAATTTAGGGCTGGGGAGATTGCTCAGTGGGTAAAGCACCTGCCATGCAAGCATGAGGACCCCAAGTTCAAATCCCCAGAACCTACCTAAAGTCAGAAACAGTAGCATGCATCTCTAGTCCAGCACTCCTACAGTGAGATGGGAGGCAGAGTGAAAATCCCCAGTTGCTCACAGGATAGCTAGCCCACCATATGCAATAGTGAACAATAAGAGAGACTGTCTCAAAGTAGAATATGGCACCTATGAACAAAATATCTTTTAAAGATAATAATTTATAAGCCAGGCGTGGTGGCCCATGCCTTTAATCCCAGCACTCAAGAGGCATAGGCAGGAAGTTCAATACCAGTATGGTCTATACAGTGAATTCCAGGCTAGTTAGGGCTATATACTGAGACCCTCAAAATGGAGAAAAAACAAAAACAGAAAAGGAAAAATAACTTGCTTATTTTCATTTCAGCTTCTATTTATTTTGGGCAGATGGGTACACATATGGCATAGCATACATGTGGTTGCCAAAGGACAAGTCACAGGATTCAGTTTTCTCTTGCCATGCAGGATCCAGGGGTTGAACTCAGATCATCAAACTGAACCATTTCTCTGGTTCATTAAGAAAAAGATATAGCCGGGCATTGGTGGTGCACGCCTTTAATCCCAGCACTCAGGAGGCAGAGGCAGGCGGATCTCTGTGAGTTCAAGGCCAGCCTGGTCTACTGAGCGAGTTCCAGGACAGGCTCCAGAGCTACACAGAGAAACTCTTGTCTTGAAAAAAACAAAAAGAAGAAAGAAAGAAAAAGATATAATTTAAAGTGAATCCAACTTACCTGTATTGTTGGTTTCATTTTACTTGACTATATTTATTTGTATGTTTACTATTTGAATTCCTGTTTTAATATTTTTAATTTGTGTTGTGTGTGTTATATGTGTCTGTTTGTCTGTCTGTGTGTCTTTTTGTCTGTGTATACATATACACGCACATAAATGATAGGCATGTGGAGGTCAGAAAACAGCTCTCAGGAGTCTGTTTACCGCTGTTGAGGCAGTTAGACCTGGGAGAGTAGAGCCTAAGAATGAGGTGGAGTAAAGTCTTACGCAATAGCCAACTTTATTCAGAGCATTAGACAATTATATACCCTGAGGGTTAAGAAGAGTCTTCTGAGTAAAGTTCTCATGAGTTCAAGCTGTATATAATCACAAGGACAAGCTGCAAAACATGGGCGGGGCCAAAACATGTTTTTCCATAGAGGCATATAAACAAATAACAATAGCCAGTTGTAATGAATAATTTAAAGTCAACTCACTCTTATCTGCTATACCTGGGAGGGGCATGAGAGCCCATTCCAAGAACAATTCCATGGTTTTGAAGAAACTAAGATCACAGGACTCTTGTCTTGTTTTCTTGGAGTTTTCTCATAAGCCCTCAGAATTCTTAGAAGAATCTATTCTTGGACTGAGTTCCAAAACTTTCCTGCAACATTGTGTGATCTGAGAATTGAACTCAGGTTGTCAGGCCTGTGTACAAGTGTCCTTACTCGCTGGGCCATCTCACCGGTCCTAATCTGTTGTTTTCTTAAGTTGAAGTCAACTATGTTGCTTGGCTCTTAATCTACATATTTTTTAAAACTGTTAATGTGGGGCTGGAGAAATGGCTCAGGCATTAAGAATGCTGAGTGCTCCTCCAGAGGTCCTGAGTTCAAGTCCCAGCACCCACATAGTGGCTCACAATCTATAGTGGGATCTGATGCCATTCTGGTGTATAGACATGCATGCAGACAAAGCACCCGTATACATTAAACAAACAAACAAACAAATAAATAGAAACAAAGGAATTAATGTAAGCCTGGGTGTGATGGCATATGCCTTTAATCCCAGCACCCACATGACAGAGGTAGGTGGATCTCTGAGTGTGAGGCTACATAGTGAATTCCAGGTTAGCCAGTTAGTCACACTCATATACACACACAACAAAACAAAAAACCCAACAAAACCCTATTGTGTGTGTATGTGGTTGTTGATAGTGTCTTTGTACCATGTCATAGTCTATAGTTAAACATAATTTTATTTAGTTTTTTAAAAATAATTTTATTATTTTATGTGTATGGGTGTTTTGCTTGCATGTATATCTCTGCATTGTGAAATATTGTGATTTCTTTTAAAGATATTTATTTGTGTGTGTGTGTGTGTGTGTGTGTGTGTGTGTGTGTGCATGAGTTTTATGTGCATACATGCTTCCAGGAGCCCACAGAAGCCAGAAGAAGTCATTGGATCCCCTAGAACTTGAGTTACAGGTAATTATGGCCACCATGTGGGTGCTGGGAACTGAACCCAGGTCATCTGCTAGAGAAGCAAGTGCTCCCAACAGCTGATCCATCTCTTTGGCCCCAGAAAAGAACTGCCTTTGTCCTAGGATGTCAGTGACTTCTGTGACCCCAGACCTGAATGTGTGTCCCTTTGGCTCCATTTAGCTATTCTAGCAGTTAGAAAATACAGGTGGGAGTTGGGTGGTTATGAGCAGCTTTGTCTGAGTCTGCATCCAGGGGCGTTGAGCTGCTCTCCTTGCATTTGCAGACAGTTTATGTCTCTCAGTTCCCTTTCTTGGCCTCAGAAAATAGCATGGCATTATTAACAATTCCCTCTCTTGTTGAATGGTGGTTAGTTTTGTTGTTGTTGTTGTTTTTCAAGACAGGGTTTCTCTGTGTAGTCCTGACTCTGTAGACCAGGCTGGCCTCAAACTCAGAGGTCTGCCTACCTCTGCCTCCCAAGTGCCAGGATTAAAGGTGTGCACCTGGATGGTGCTTAGTATCAGCAGTCTAACATGCAAAAGAATTGGCTGATCTTGACAAAATGCATTCTTCTACAAAACCATTGCAAGGCTTCAGTTCACTTGCAGTTTAATGTTTGGTCCCAAACATGTATTATCCATCCCACATGGCCAGCATAGCAGGAGTTTGTGTGGTTTAGAGATGGATTTGGCAGTTTTCACATGTGGACATTCTCTTTGCTAGTTCATGTACGACAAACTCAGCATTATGATTGATTTAGAGTCTCTTTGTTTCCTCACATGCCTTAGCCCTATCCTCTCACGGTATCTATATATAGCAGGGCTGCCTCAGGCTCTACCCTTGTTCTGTGACTTCAGTGTCTTTGGTTGGGGTCAGGAGGCAGCACTTTGAGCCTTTTTCTTTGGCTGCCGATTGTGTAATGACATTTCAGATTTTGGTGAGTTTGGAGACAAAATGTGTTCAAGAGAGTCTCAGCTGATGTTAAGAGCCTCAGCCAGGTGGACAGATTATGTTCCTGATAGTCATGGGGAACCATTCTTAGTGTTTTTGTTTCTTTTACTTTGCTTGTTTTGTTATTGTGTTTGAGACAGGGTCTCATGTAACCCAGGCTGGCCTCAAACTCACTATACTGTTGAAGATAAATTTCATCCTTGATTCTTCTGCCTCCACCTCCAGAGTGCTGGGGTACAGGCCTGCACTACCTCACCTGCTTTTTAAAGGGTTGCTGGGAATTGAACTCGGGGCACTATGCATGCTAGACAAACGTTCCACCAACTGAGCTATATCTGTACCTCTTTTTTGTTCTTGTTGTTTGTTGTCTTGAGACAAGGTCTCATTCTTAGTCCAGTCTGGCCTGGAATTCACCGTGTATCCCAGTAGCATTCCTCCTGTCTCAGCCCCTAGAGTTCTGGAATTACAGGCCCAAGCCACCACATTCTGTCCAGAGATGCTATTTGCACAGCAACTGTAGCTTCTCCTTTGATAAACTTGGCCCATCTATCACATTTTTAAGTCTCTGAACCAAAATTACTTTTCTCTTTCCTTTTTTCAGCAGCAGTTTTCTGTTTGGGGCAAACCATAGCTACCAAACTCTTGTTAGACAGCACTGCCCACAAAGTGGGCACCTACTGAGTAGTCCCTGATGTGATCTCTGTCTGCAGGAGTCCTTTGGGAGCTCTCTTGGCTACCACAGCTGCAGCAAAAAGGCACTGGTCTTCCTCTTCAAGTTCCTGTCTGACCTTGTGCCCTGGGAACCCCCTCGGTACATGCAGGTAAGGAGCCAACAGCTGCATCCTGAGGCTTTCTGCTCATGGTGTCCTAGATGTCAGGGTCACCCAGCTCCTGCAGGTCACACTGAGCCAAGACTGGTGCCTTTCGACAGACAGTTCAGGTGTGCAGTGAACCAGCACAGGCACCTAGTAGCACCCACACATCCTCCTCAGGAGAAGAGAATGTATTCTATCACTGTGCAATAAAGTGCTTCCACATAGGCTCTCAGAAGGACGAGCCGGTTCAGGTGGGGTCTGGAAAGATGTTATGGAGAAAGTGGGTATAGGAGGATCTATTTTTGCTTTAGTAAAATGATATGGTTTTATGCTATTTGAATTTCTGGTTCCTGGAGAGATGGCTCAGCAGTTAAGAACACTCACTGTCCTTCAGAAGACCTGGGCTCAATTCCTAGCACCCATATAGCTGCTAACAACTGGATGTAACTCCAGTTCTAGGGGATCTAATGTGCTTTTCTGGCTTTTGCAGGCACCAGACGCACACATGATGGGCTGACATACATGCAAACAAAACACCCATACATATTAAGTTTACTAAAAAAAAAATATGAATAGAGATATCCCCAAATTTATTATAATCATTTCTTCCAGATTTTTTATTTTTCTGGTTTTTCTAGACAGGGTTTCTCTGTGTAGCTTTGGAGCCTGTCCTGGATCTCGCTCTGTAGCCCAGGCTGGCCTCGAACTCACAGAGATCCGCTTGGCTCTGCCTCCGGAGTGCTGAGATAAAGGCTTGCACCACCACCGCCCGGCTCAGATTTTTTGTTGTTGTTGTTTTCTTTTTTTAAAAAGGCTTTATGTAAGTCTACTGTTGGAATATTTGTACCAAGTTGTGGTGGTGTACACCATAATCCCAGCCTTTGGGAGGCAGGAGTAGGGTCACTACAAGTTTGAGAGGGTTTGCTCAACAGAGGTCCTGGGAGAGCCAGGACTACTTTGTGAGACACTGTCTCAAAACAAGAAGACAAACAAATCTTGAAGCCAGGACAGTGGCACAGTCCTGCAGTCCCAGCATTTGGGAGGCTAAGGCAGGAGGATTATAAGTTCTAAGCCAGGCCAGTCGGGGCCCCACGACAAGACCCTGTCTCAAACTCCCCAAAAGCCTGAGGCTGAGCACAGTGGTATATAGTCTTAGCTATTCAAGAGCCTGGGCATGAGACTACAGGAGCCCAGGAGTTCAAATCCATCTTGAGGAACAGTGAAACACTGTCTCAAGAAAGGAAGGAAGGCTTGGTGGTATTATTTTTCTTTTTATCAGCTAGCCCCATCCCCCCACTTATTTCAGGGCTCATGCTCTTTTAACTAAAAAGTTTGATTTACATTCCAAACTGAACAGGGATATGTGAGCAAAGGGAATAACAGACTCCAGTCATCACAGGGAACTAGAACTGAACCTGTTTGCTTGCCCCAAGTCTAGACCCCTG
>LZPO01034768.1:107355-128189 GCA_001675575.1 Neotoma lepida
CAAGTGGCTCTGGAACTCAGACTTACTCCTATCTCTGTCTTTTGAGTGCTGGGGTTAAAGCATGTGCCATCACACTGGCCTTTATATATATTTATTTATTTATTTTCGGGACAGGGTTTCTCTGTTTAGCCCTGGCTGTCCTGGAACTCACTCTGTAGACCAGGGTGACCTCAAACTCAGAGATCTGCCTGCCTCTGATTAAAGGCATGTGCCACCACCACCCAGCCTGGCCTTTATTTTTTATATAAAGTATTTTATATGCTTGCTTCCCTTTCTACTACAATGTTTTCTGAGCCTTAGAATACGTAAAACCCAGAAAATAAGGTAAAGGGCTGTGAAGTGCCATCACTTCTACTCTGTATAACCATTGCAATCATGAACTTACAAATGTGGTTACCTGCAGCAGCCCACATAAGACAAAACAGGCCCTGACAACAATTAGACACGGAGGGGGGTCATAGAGTATATTTCTTACTGCTGAACTACTGGTTATTGATAGTTTCTGGAAGATGGAGAAATGTCTCCAACTGTGCACCCACTGCTGAGCCCACAAAGCTCTGAGGGAATGCTCCAAATCCATGACATCACTGGTTAAACTCAGCGGGTCATAAAACTACAAAGATACCTAACAGGGGAAAGGGATGTGTAGACAGGATAATAGGGAGATGGAGAGCTGGGGGTGAAAGCAGTCAGTATACATTATGTACATATATGAATTTGTCAAATAAAAGTTTAAATAATGGAAAAAATTTCAAATACATAGAAAAGTAGAGATCACTTTAAAACACTTAATAATATCCATGATTATTTACTTCAGTTGGCCATATATTAAAGTTAGAATGATACAGAAAAGATTAGCATGACCTCTGTGGAAGGATAACATGTAAACGCATAAAGTTCTATGTTTTAGTGAAGCCCACAAGCCACCCATCTGTTGCTGTATTTTGAAACAGTCTCATGTAGCCCACACTTGAACTTGTTATAGAGCTAAGGTTGACCCTGGACTCCCAATTATCCTGCTTCCCCCTCCTAAGTGCAGAGATTATAGATATGCACTACTATACCTGGTTTTATTTATTTGTTTATTTATTTATTGTTATATAGGTCTTACTGTGTAGCCCAGGCTAACCTCCCTACATCTGTGTCCTAAGGACTGGGATTACAGGCATGTACCACCATGTCTGGCTTGAACTGTATTTCATATCATTATACACAAAATGGGCTTTATGCCTGTGTCTGTAGTTCTCTTATATGTATCTTGGCAGCTTTTAGCATCTTGTAAAATGAATTGGGTAACTTCTTTCTGTTTGCTGGAACTATTTGTTGAATCAAAGATTCTGCTCTGTTGAAAGTTTGGCAGAATGTGTTATAAAAACATTTGTCTGCTGACATTTGCAGTCATGGACTTTGGCTATGGACTCAGTTTTGTAAATGACTGTTTGTCAGCTGCTTTATGCCTTTTCTTCCTAGGTTTCCATGTAACTTTTATTTCAAGCTGGGCCTTGAGGTGCATCCAATCGTTGGTAGTAGAGGCAGGAAGTAGAGACTGACCATTCTCTTCTGAGTTTAAGGACAGCTTGGTCTGAATAACAGGTTCCAGGTCAGCCAGGGCCACACAGTGAGACAATTTCTCATCAAAACAAAACAACCAAAAAAAATTTATTTCATCTAGTTGTTTTAAATTCTTTTCTTGAGGTGCTGGGAATAGGACCCAGGGCCCTGCACACACCAGGCAACTGCTTTCCCACTGAGCTACACTCCTAGTCCTGTCTGAGCTGAATTCACTGACAGTATTTCTCATAGTGAGGTAGAGTGATGGGAACTGAGGCTGTCTATGTGTTTGCAGTGGCATTGGCAACAGCCACCTGGTGGCATGGACAGGACTGTCACACCTACCAGGACATCCTGCTGTATAACACATGGCTCTCGAATGGCACTGGAAATGGACTCGGAGGAGCTCAGCACAAATATTCTCATAGTGTTGTGAGGCTACCTCAGGCCTGACCATCTGAAATTGGCAAAATTCAGACTGAAGCCTGTGCTCCAAAGTAAAAATCCAACCGACAGGCCAGAATCATTGTAAGAGAGGCAATCTGGAGATGGATCACACAGACTGCTGGGTGTCACCTGAATATTCTAATGATTTTTTTAAAATTAGCACTCAGTATTTATTACTAATACATGACATGTTATAAAATCGTAGGTACCACTTAAATACCTCTCAATATATATTTTTAAAATCATAAATGTGATTTGTTTTCTTCTAAAACTAATAAATGGCTAGAGGTGTAGCTCTGTGGTAAAGTGTTTGCCTAGTGGGTTTAATCCCCAGCACTGAAAAAAAGGGATAGAACATAAAACAATACAGTATACACTGTGTAATGGCTTTGGAATCAGAAACCCAAACACTGTCATAGTTGACATAGGCATTGCTTTCTTTTTATCTAGAGCAGATAAGATTCCCTCATCGTTATACATTGCCTACTGCCAAGCCTGTGCCACTGCTGAGGAGAAGCGGCCCGAAGGTAAGGCTCTTGGTTACCTTCTGATCCTGTGCTTTCCTTTTCTGTGATGTGTCTGTCACCAGCACCTGTATTGGCATCCTCAGTGTCAGGTTGTACTCACCCAGGTGCAGGAGGCCTGTGACTGCCTGACCATGGCACCTTAGCAGCTTGTGGTGCTAATCGCCGTGGAGGCCTTGACAGTTAGCCACCTTCCCACCTCCTGGGAAGCATGAGGTAGAAGCCCACCTCTCTATTTGGTATCTTCACATGTAGCTCAAGGCCCACAGCATAGTGCAGTCAGGTATAATTATTTTCTAACTGGACAATTTGGTTTGTAGTGGGTTGCAGTGGTTTTTGTTTTTTTTTTATTTTATTTTTTTATTTTTATTTAATGTGTGTGGGTGTTCTTGCCTGTGTGTATGTTTGTGCATCTTGTGTTTGCCTGGTGTCTGTAGAGGCAGGAAGAGTAGGTTAGATCTCCTGGAACTGGAGTTGCAGACAGTTGTGAACTACCATGTGGGCTCTAGAATTCAAACCCAGCAGCTAGAGCTCTTAACCATTGAGCCATCTGTCCAACCCCCGTGCTGGGGATCTTTGCACCTATGAGAACAGCGATAGATCTTGTTGGCTCTGGGAGGCCGTGGTCAATGAGCTTGTGTGGCTAGCATGTTCTCTCCACCCTGTTCTTCAGTGCCATGTAGCTCTGACAGCCAGCATATGACAGTGAGACGGGCATCAGAAAAAGTTGCTATTGTTTGTCTTCACATTTTCAATTTATTAATTTACTTAATCAGGGTCTCTTGTATCCTTGGCTAGCCTTGAACTCTCTATGTAGCTGAGAATGACCTTGAGCCTCCTGCCTCCACCTCCCAAGTGCTGGGATTACAGGCATGTGCAACCATGCTCAGTTTTATATGTAGTACTGGTATCAGATCCAGGGCTTTGTGCATGTTGAGCAAGCATTCTACCAACTGAATAACTGAGTCATATCACAAGTGCTCTGTTTACATTTTTTAAATTAATCTATATCAATTATACAAAATACTGGGTTTCATAATGACTTTCTCGTACATATATAATGTACTTTGGTCACATATCACTCCTAATTACTCTCTTGTCCACCCCTCTCCCATTGGTCCTCTTCCCAAATAGCCTTCTTTTTACTTTTATGCATTTTCTTTTAAATCTAGATGTCACATATGAAAGAAAATGTGATATTTGTCTTTTTTAATTACATTTATTGGCGGGGGATGGGGCATGGCTATGACTGTGCGTGTACCAAGCACATAGGTGGAGGTCAAAGGACAACCTGTGGGTTCTTTCTTTCTACCTTGTGAGCCCCTGGGGTCAAATTTGGGTTGTCAGGCTTGGCAGCAGGCACCCTTACCACTGAGCCAGTCTCTCCAGCCTCTTGTTTTTTAAGGCAGAATCTAATGTAGCCTATGCTGGCCATTGAGGGTGCCCTTGATCTCCTAAGTGCTAAGGTGATAGGCATGTGCCACTACACGGGGTTGGTATTTGTCTTTCTCAGTCTGGCCTATTTTGATTAACATAATGATCTCCGGTTCCATCCGTTTTCTCGCAAATGAAAAGATTTTATTTTATAGACAAAAACTCTGTTGTGTATGTATACTATATTTTCTTTATTCATCCATCCATTGATGACTGTCTACACTGCTCCTATAATTTGGCTATTGTGAGTGCTAGAGTAAAACAGTGAGTGTCCACTCCTTTGGATCTATATCCAGGAGTGTGCCACTGGACTGTGCCCTGTATGGAGTTCTGTTTTTAGTTTTTAAGGACCCCCATACTGATTTCAGTAGTGGCTGCACTGATCCGCATTTTCATTCACAGTGAATAAGGGTTCCTTTCTTTTTTGTTGTTTGTTTTCTTGACAGTGGCCTTTTTAAAAAAGTTTATTCTATTTTATGTGTGTGGATGTTTGGCCTACATGTATGGATGTGCACCACATGTGTGCTTGCCATCTGAGAAGAAGGCCTCAAATCTTCCTGGAACTGGAGTTATAGATGGTTGTTAGCCCCCATGTGGATGCTAGGAACTGAACCCAGGTCCTCTGTAAGAGCAGCAAGTGCTCTTAACCACTGAACCATCTCTCCAGCCTAGCAATAGCTGTTTTGACTAGGGTGATATGGAATCTCGGAGTGGTTTTGTTTTTGCATTTCTGTGGTGGCTAAAGGTAGTAAACAGGTTTTCCTGTGTTTATTGACTTTGTACTTTTTTTGCTGTTGGTTTTTTTGTGGTGGTGCACTCCTTTAATCCCAGCACTCAGGAGGCAGAGGCAGGTGAATCTCTGTGAGTTTGAGGCCAGCCTGGGCTACAGAGTGAGTTCCAGGACAGCCAGAGCTATACAGAGAAACCCTGTCTCGAAAAACCAGAAAAGATAAAACAAAAACAACAACAGCAAAAAATATATTGCTAGGAATTAAACCTAGTGCTTTGTACATTATAGGCACGTGTTATGCTATTGAGTAACATCTCCAGTCTCAATGTTTTTATTTTGGTATTATATGTAGTATCCAGCATCAAAGAGGAAAGCTCCCAGAGCCTGAGTGCTATCCACACAAAGCAGTATACATCAGCATTTCCCCAAGTGTATGAGGTTTTCCTATTTATAATAAAGAATCCCATTGAGTGTTACCATTTGACTTAATTTTTAAAATGTCCTTCCCTGGCTCAGATGCCACCCCAGGAAAAAGGATGAAGCCTGACTGTGCTGAACAGCCCCTGGGACTGCTCACAGCAGCACTTGAAGAGCTCAGAGCTTTAATGACAGACCCCACCCAATATGATGGTAAGAAAGGGGGATGAGGCTGTGTGTGGTAGAGTGTTTGTACTCTGTGTGCATGCATGTAGCCATTGTGACAGAGGCTGGCCTGTCATTCCTGTAGCTCAGCATTTGCCAGATGAACCTGCCTTACAGACAGTGAAGAGTCAGAATGATGGGGATAGCTTCACTGTACTGTCACACTCCCTAGAGAGGAGGTGGGTCATCTTTTTTGTATCCCGATAAGACAAATGCTAGAGAGGAAGGAAACTGCAGTTCGTAAGCACAGATTCTTACTGACCATCCAAGTAGATACAACATCAAGCACCTTGGACTTCTCCCTCCTTTTTGTTTCTGCTTCTGAGCATTTTGTGAGACACTAAGTTCAGAGTGTCCATCTGTGGGACTTCAAAGCACTGACTTGTACAGCAGTCCATGACATCAGTAACAAACTTGTAGTGCTTCCAGGTTCTTATTTTAATGAACGTACAATTTAAAGTAAATTCACCACAGTTTTTACTGGGTGTGCTTGTCTAGTTTCTCTTGCTGTTAAAAACAAAAAACAAAGCTGCTGGTGGTGTTGCATGCCTTTAACCCCAGCACTTGGAAGGCAGAAGCAGGCAGGATCTCTGTGAGTTTGAGGCAGCCTGGTCTACAGAGTGAGTTCCAGGACAGCCAGGGCTACACAGAGAAACCCTTCCTCAAAACAAAACAATCAAATAAAACATAACAAATCAAACAAACAACAACAAAAATCTCTTAAATTGGGGTTGGACAGGTGGCTCAGCAGTTAAGCAGAGGATCTGGCTTTGGTTCCCAGCATCCATATCAGGTAACTTAACTGTAACTCCAGCCTCAGGTGATCCAGCGTTCTCTTCTGGATTCCAGGCACCGTCACTCACATGCACATCCCACACAGAGCACACATACGTACACATGATTAAAAATAATTGGAAAAAAGCCAAAACAACCTGAACCCTTTATTGTGTGACGGCCCATATCCAAACCCAATATCTATTTTTATGCATAATAGATTTTACTTACTGTGGACTGATGTTTATAGAAGCCAGGCTAGCTTCACAGGGAGGCATTAACCAACCGGTGCATTGCCACAGCTTTGCTGAGGCTGTGGATCCTTGACACAGTTCCTCAGGCCAGGTGTACAGACGTCAGAGCATAAATTCCTAGGCTGCTGTGTAAAGCGTGGTGCCGTGTATGGCTTTGTGTGTGCATATGCGTACGGGTTCCTGCTCCCTTGCTCATGCAGACCTTAACCTCAGAGCTCAAATGATCTTCTTGCCTCAGCCTCCCAAGTGCTGGAATTTATCAGCATTCACCACTACATCCAGCTCAGAATGTAGCATTTGTGGAGCATTAGGAAGAGTTCTAGGGCTTAAGCAAATGGATAAAAAGACTAATGGGTGCCAGGTCAGCTCTGACAAAGCTACAGAGGTTTGCATGCTCTAGTGAGTTACTGAGGCCTTCGCAGTGGCCCTGGGTGTCTTTGGTCTATGAGGCTTTGTGCTTAGACAGATAGAGGAGTCACACCTTAGGGAGGCTGTGGCTGCTGCAGTGTGGCCACCCTTCCTTCCATTCAGAGGCGGCTCCATGTTGGGGTGTAACAGCTTGGCCAATGCTACCTAGTATCCTACAATGCCCTGCCAGCGCTTCTTCATGTTATTTCTTCCCAGGCTTTGCTCTTAATGTATCTGGTTCTGTTTGCAGCTATATCTGCTCAGATGGCTGTGGTTTCTGAAAGACTAAATGCTGCTTTGGGTCACAGCAACGATGATGGCAGCTTCCGGAGATCAAAGATTCAGCTTAGTGTTCTTACTCCCACGCTCCAGAGACAGGACCAGGTGGTATGTCTGTGAGGCCTTAGGACCCAGCTGTGACCCCTTCTTAGATTATGTAAAAGGTATTCGGTCAGATGTTGAGCACACAGGCACTGGCTATACCACAGTTAGCCAGCCTCCCTTGCCTGTTTGTGGTTAAAGGTGTTCTTACTTTTTTACAAGTTTTTTTGAGACAGGGTCTCATGTAGCCCAGCTGGCCTTAATCTTACTCTGTTGCTGAGGCTAGACCTGAATTTCTGCTCTTCCTGTCTCCACATCCCAATTGTTGGGATTACAGGTGTGTTCCACCAGCTTGTTTTTGCATTTTAAAGAAGCCTGTGTGGCAAAGGCTGATATTAACCCCAAAGTCCATATTTACTCTTTTGCCCTTTATAATCATAGTTTACCTATCTTCCCACTGGGCACTTTCAAGTTTCTATCTGTGTGGTAACGCTTGTCCTGGTTCAGTCCAGTGACTTGGTGCCAACTTGCACTGTTGCTTCCTTTCCAAATGCAAGCCAGACAACCTGAATTTGATCCCCACTTCCTGTGAGGTGGTAGCAGAGAACTGACTCCTGAGAGTTGTCCTCTGGCCTCTGCACACACATATTCACAGCATAAAATAAATATATAATTAAGTGCAGCCTTTACTATGGTTCTTTTTGTATAGGCCAGCTTCCTGTCACTCTCAGATATAGGAGGCCAAAGCCTCACAGTGATGTGTTTCTTCCCAGGTTGTAGATCTTCTGCTCACAGCCTTCTGTCAGAACCAAATGGCAGCCTCTAGCTTTGTGCCCCCAGAGAGGTAAGGGTGATTTCCATGTGTCCAAGGGTGCTGAGACCAAGCAGGGCAAGCTCTGTTCCAAGAGCGGATGACTGGGCTGAGCTTTGTCGGGTAGGGACTGCACTGAAGACTGATGGTCTGTGTTACATAAAGGCCACTGTTTGGAAGAACTCTGACCCCTTTATAGGCCTCTAGGCCCAGACTGGTCGTGGAAGGAATGTGCAGGGCTATGACCAGCCAGTGACTTGTCATCTGTCTTTGCAGGCAGAGCCCCTGGGCTGTCCTTTTCGTGAGGACCCTTTGTGGACACACACTTTTCCCTGCAGTGCTCACTCGGCTCTGCCAGCTGCTCTATCACCAGGTAGGTTCCTGCATCCTGCAGTTCATTTCTCAAGCTGCTGTGAGCCTCCATGATGCCAGCTTTTGCTTTTCAGTGATTTTTGAGCCTTCTAGCTAGGGAACAGACTATCGTTAACTCTGTCTTTATTTCAGGGCCCAAGCCTGAGTGCCCCTCATGTGCTGGGGTTGGCTGTTCTTGTTGTCCATCTGGGCGAGTCCAGGTCCATGCTTCCAGAGGTAGATCCTGGTGTTCTTGCCTCTGCTGGCAGCATTTGTGTCCCTGAGTTCTTGAACAGCCTCCTTACCTGCCGCACAAGGGAGTCTCTGCTCTTCTGTATGAAGTAAGTCATTCCTGAGTTCCTCAGCAGTTGTTTTCCCCCTTGAAAAGTAACAAATATTCAGCAAATAAAATTATGAGAGACCATGTGACTGGAGAGACGGCTCAGTGGTTAAGAACACTGGCTGCTCTTCCAGAGGATCCAGGTTCTATTCCTTCACCCACATGGCAGCTCACCATTTCCAGCTCCAGTTCTAGAGAGTCTGACTCCCTCTTCTGGCCTCTATGGGCATTGCATATGCTTGGTGTGCAGCCATCTATGCAGGCAAAACATTCATACACATAAAAGACAAATAAAATCACCAAAAATTAAAATTAAAAAAAAAAATGAGAGACCAGGGATGGGGCATAGTTGGTGATACCATCGTGCTCAGCTTGAATGAGGCCCTGGGTTCAATCCCTAGTACCAAAAGGAGAGAGAGAGGTGCAGAAAATGAATCACCCAAGAGTATTCCTTAATATTCTAGGTTTTTATTTTATTTAATAAGTATTGTTTATGTTTGTTTGTGCTTTAGGGAACTGCTGAAGTTGAAAGTTGTTACTAATATTAACACTACTCTAAATATCTTTCCATATCATTACCATATAATTATGCTATCCTTGGCAGAGAATATCCTTGCTATCCTATGGTGGTGGCTGTTTGGCTGTCTTGGGAAGTTCTGTATGTGCTTTAAAGAATGGAAATGTATAAAATGACAGCCTCTCTAAACAAAATAATTCTTTGGGAAAAATCCCTGCCACTGTGGAACCATATAGCTTGATAACTCTGCCTACTCCCATATAAGTTAACACCATATAAGCTGCTAGAAAATTTAGATAAGTAACATATGCTTGATAAATAAGGTATATTTGATAATCAAAACTTATAAATTCCAGAGCTGGAGAGATGACTCAGTGGTTAAGAACACTGGCTGTCCTAACAGAGGGCCTAGGTTCAGTTTCCAGCACCCACATGGCAGCTCACAGCTGTCTGTAACTCCAGTTCCAGGGGATCTGACACCCTCACACAGACATGCATGCAGGCAAGACACCAACGCACATAAAATAAAATGAAATTAATTTTAAAAAAGAGTAATAAATTCCTAAGGTCTACTCAGGTTCACAGTAATATTTGTCTAGTCTCATCTTTGCTCACTTTTAAGCTTTAGCTATTTGTATAAACTAAGCCATACAAAATACTACCATATTCTATAATTGTCTGATTCCCCCAAGAAAGTCCTTTTCCCAAGGTCAGGCATTAGACAAAGCCCCTATTCTCTGTTCCATGTCATCTTTTGCTTCTGCACACAGTGTTGTAACCAGTCATCTCTCCTAGTGGCCAAAGTCACATGAGGCTGAGCTGTATTCATAGATGCTGTGTTCTCCCAAGACGTGGAGCATGTTTTTCTGTAGTTCTTGAGACTCTCACAAAATAACACAAGTAATGCTCACCTGAGCTAGAGATACCTGCACCAGCCTTCCTGTCTGTGCCCTCACAGAATGACCTGTTCCCTGATTGATCCAAGGGCCAGGCAGTGTATGCTTCATTCCTTTTGTGTCTTGGTATGGCTCTTCACACATATCCAGTGAGTGTGCCTCTGTCACACATGCTGTTGTGTGTCTGTCATTCTCTGCCTTCAGTGTAGATGTGAGCTTTTGGAGGCAGAATCTCCCTCTCAGGAGACACTGAGCCTGAAACCAAGGTGGTCCAACAGTTGTTTAAATCAAGGAGTGATGCTCAGGTCATCTAGTTTAGAACACACTGAAGTCAGTTTGGTAAATTCAGTTTACTTTTCCTTCATTGCAGATTCTGTACAGCAGCAATTTCTTACTGTTTATGCAAGTTCTCTGCACAGCCCCATGCTGCCTTGCACAACTATTTATCTCCAGGCCTGATCAAAAAGGTATGTGTTTCAGATTCCTGCTTTTTGATCTGAAGGTCTCTGGGTTCTGCAGTTTTCTTGTGTTTATCTCAGTGCATGGGTGCACGATATATCAGGCTTTCTCTGGGACAACCTGGCTGTCTGCTTGGGGAGTTTTTCATGCTAAATACTGCTATTGCATCTCTTTCTGAGTTTAAATTGGGGCTAAGATGACAGCTGTTAAGTATATGTTATTCCTTTGAATGGGTACTAATGTTTATAGCATAGGTAAGTTAAAAGTTAAGAATTCATTAAAAAACAAAAAAGTCTTTCCCCATAAACCACAGTTATCCCACTGTATGGTTTTCTTTTTGGAGGTCAGTTTGTTTGGCTGGTTGGTTGGGATTTTGTTTTGTTTTGTTCAGTTCTGGCATCAAACTTAGGGTCCCACATGTACTAAGCAAGTACCCTACCACCAAGTTACCCTACCCCCAAGTTATTCCTTCAGACCTCCTTCTAGAATTTTGATGAGCACCTCTTGTATATGAACCATTGGATTTTGACTGTAGGCTTCATATTAGAAATAAAAGAGAGCCGGGCAGTAGTGGCACATGCCTTTAATCCCAGCACTCGGGAGGCAGAGGCAGGCAGATCTCTGTGAGTTCGAGGCCAGCCTGGGCTACCAAGTGAGTTCCAGGAAAGGCGCCAAAGCTACACAGAAACCCTGTCTCGAAAAAAAACCAAAAAAAAGAAATAAAAGAGAAAACATCTTTGAGCTGCTGAAGCAGGAGGATTTGTGAAAGTTTTTTGTTCATTTGTTGTTGTCAAGATTTATTTTTACCATCCCGTTCCCTTATGTTCTCATCCTCCATCTCCTCCCCTCCCCTCCATTGCCCCCACTCATCCCCAGTTAACTTATGGAGATCTCATCTATTTCCCCTTCCCAGGGCGATCCATGCATCCCACTTTGGGTCTTCCTTGTTAGCTAGCTTCTCTGGAGTTGTAGGTTGTACTCTGGTTATCCTTTGCTTTATATCTAGTATCTACTTATGAGTGAGTACCTACCACGTTTGTCCTTCTGAGTCTGGGTTACCTCACGCAGGATGATATTCTCTAGTTCCATCCATTTGCCTGCAGATTTCATGATGTCATTGTTTTTCTCTACTGAGTAGTACTCCACTGTGCATGCTGTGCACGCTGTGTAGGGCATGCTCCATTGGGCATGCTATGTAGATATACCTAAGAGCTTCTCCCAGCAGCCACCCTCTCCTCTCAACAAAACACCCCAAATTTCACCAGAAAGGCCAGGTTTTAGGAAGACACCAAGGAGAAGTGCCTTGCCTCCTCCCCACTTCCCCCTCCTCCCCTGCTCACTGAAATGCTGTGTATGTCAGGGCTTATTTGGGTCCCCTAGAAGGTGGCAGATCTCCTGGTGGGTTCTCTGGGCGTGTCTTCGTGATTGTTCCCTTCTCTCACCTTGGACTTGTCTGTTTCAGTTTCAGTTCATCATGTTAAGAGTGTTCTCAGAGGCCAGAGCCCCTTGTCTTCCAGAACACACAAAACACACAGCATCTCTCTCCTGGAGACCCTTGTACCTTCCTTCTGTGGACTGGCAGAGTGCTGCACTCTCTCTGTGGAGACAGAACAGCTTCCAAGAGCTATTGAAGGAGAAGGAATTTTATGTAGGTCTCCATGTTTTCCACTGTGTCACGTGTCCTGGCTGCTTGTGTGTGTGTGTGTGTGTTGGGAGGGTGGAAGAAACCCGTGTCTTTGGGCATGTGTGTAAGAGGGTTCTGTCTCCTGAGAGGCCAGAGTAGTACTTGGTTGAGTTGAAACCTTCACTGCAGTCACTGAAGCTGTAAGGGACACTCCAGAAAGACCTTGCTGTGCGCGGGTTCTGCCAGCAGGTGCACTTCACAGCAGTCCTGTAATGGGGTCTTAGTGTCTCCATGCCTCTAGCTTATGCCCATCAACTGGAACCTGGCACGATTTGCATGAACAGACCATGTCCATTATTTCCTAATATGTTTGCCTAGTTTAGGGAAAATCATTTTAGCATGTTTTTGTGCTTTAGCTATGTAAGGGTAGCTGTGGCACTGAGACCAGTGTGAGGGAAGGTGAAGCAGTGGATAGCCAGGAGCCCACTAGTGGCTTGGGGGATGTGTCATCAGCTCTTCAGAGGGCCCTGTCATGTCTTAGGACATTTGCAGTCTTTCTTTCTAGTTACATCGTATCTGTCTGCCTTGAATTTTGTCCAAGTGGGAATGTGTGGAGGGATGGTCTGTCATGTGGGTTTTTTATGCAAAGTGAGATTTTGAGATTAGGGCACAATGGGATATGAGATTGCTCTAAGAATTTTCATAAGAAAAAGAACAAAATAGAAGATGCCGTGAATACAAAGAAACCCTGTCTCAAGGAAGAAAGAAGATGCCAGGAATATTTGAAGCAGATTGGTACATCAGGGTTNTGGAGCATTAGGAAGGTCAAGAACCACTGCTTTAGAGGATGTTTAAGTATTTAGATTGTATTTAGATAGTTATTGTTTGATTGTAAACAAACAATAAGCAGAGAAAGGAGAACAGACAGAATACAAGTTCTAGAGATGAAATCTATAGTACCCAAAACTCAAAGTTCACTGTGTGGACTGCCCACAGAATTGATCCACACTTGAAACACAGAATCAATTCAGACAGAGGGAGAGGAAAAAGAAATCTGAGGAAAATGAACAGAGAGATCCACTAAGTTGGGACTGTAACATCAGGCTATATCTTGCTCGAAATTACTTCATATGGCGTAAAATAGTGGGTTGAGGTTTTATTTGGGGGGGGTTGTTTGTTTTTTTTGTTTTAGGCAGGGTCTCACTGTAGCCCTGGCTGTCTTGGAACTCACTCTGTAGACCAGGTGGGCCTCTAAATCACAGAGATTCTCCTGCCTCTGCTTTGAGTGCTGAGATTAAATGCTGTACTACCATGCCCAGTTTATACCAAGGTTTGTTTCCCCACTCCTGGTCTATAAAATAATTTCTTTTCTTATCTCATAATAATTTAGCCAGGAATAGGTTAATTAATTAAAAGTAGGTAGTATGCTACTTACAAGACCAGTTTAAACCCTGTCTCGAAAAACCAAAAAAAAAGACCAGTTTGGCCAGATGTGGTAATATATGCATGTAATCTCAGCACTTGGGGAATTGAAGCAGAAGATTGCCACAGATTTGTGGCCATCCATAGTAAGCTCTAGACCTGCCCTAGGTACAGAGTAAGACCTTGTTTCAAACAAACAAGCAAAACTACTGGTTTCACTAGTTTTAATTTCATATTCAGAGCTTGTACACAATATGTTTCCATAATGCATCAGTTCTCCGTGTCATTACAGCAGAGCACAGATCTCTGTTTTTAAGATAAAATGACAAATGCTTATAGGCAGTGTGAGTCTTGTGTTTCATCTTCCCTGCCCTGAATGTTTCCATCACTCAGTTAACTTACAGAGATTGGATACAGCTGGAACTGGAAATTCAACCTGAAGTTGATGTTCTCTCAGATACAGAAAGGTAAGTGCTCAGGGGAGCTGGCCCCTAAAACATCCTCATAGTCTGTTTCATACATCCATCTTATGTTCAGGGTAATAGGTCATGTTTGAACACTTCAATTATTCATTTCTTTATTGAAAAAACATTGAGTTTCCACCACATGCCAGACATTTCTAGAATGTCCCAGAAGCTAAGGTTACAAAGTAACAGAGACACACCTACCTATAAGGCACCTTTGTACAGATAAGGACAGACAAGGTCTTTGCAGGAACCCTACACCCACCAGAACCCATGTTGAGAAAGTATGTATATTCTGTGCACTCTGATAAAACCACAGGTAGACACAATGAATGGTCTGAGGCTACAGCATAGGCCCTGTAAGAGCAAGAGACCATACTGAGACACTAGATCAGGCTGCTTGTTGTGAGGCATAGGGGTACACAGGAGAGCAGGCTCCATGGAATGCCTGGATGGGCACCAGAAACTGAGTACATCTTGACTGGGTTTTTTGTTTGAGGCCTCATTATAACCTCACTTTAAAAAAATGAGTTACTGGGCCTGGAAAGATGACTCAGCAGTTAAGAGCACTGACTGCTCTTTCAGAGGTCCTGGGTTCAATTCCCAGCACCCACATGACAGCTCACAACAGTCTGTAACTCCAGTTCTAAAGGATCTGACACCCTCACGGAGTACATACAGGCAAAACACCAGTGCACATTAAATAAAGCTTTTTTAAAAATGACTTATTTATATTATATTGCATGTACCATGTGTGTGTCTGGTGCCTACAGAGGCCAGAAGAAGGTAGTAGATCCTTTGGAACTGAAGTTATAAGTGGATGTTAGCTGCCATGTCAGTGCTGGAAACTGAACCTGGGTCCTTTGCAAGAGCAGCTAGTGCTCTTAACAGCTGAGCCATCGCACCAGCTGCTACAACTTTACTTTTTAACCCCTTGGGTCACTGTTACCTTGACATTGTATTTAGGCGTGTTTTAGGGATTCTTCCCCGCCCCTTTTTGCATAGCTGGAGATTGGAGATAGAAACAAAGGCCTTACACATGCAAGGTAAAAACCCCACTGATAAGTCACTTCCAGTGACCCTTCCTGCTTTAATCACACGCCTGATACTCGAATAGATTCTGTGCAGATCTCAGCCCACATGGACAGAGTGCTGCCCCTCCAGATCCCTCACCTGCTCTTTGTGGTGTGGGATATCTCACTTGTATTTGGCTGTTTCCACTTAGTGGACCACAGTCACCATGTCCTTGAGATTCTTCCCTTCAGCCTAGGTAGTACCACATTCTCTTTGACCACTGACCTGCAATCCACAGTCTGGATTCTCAGCTGTTTCCCTACTGGGGTGTACGTGGTGCAGACCACCAGATAAGTCAGTCCACATCGGCATAGCTGCCTGCTCCATTTACTGGGTTCACTGAGATAGTCAGCAGTCACCCTGCAGGATTAGCACTGCCTAGGCTTTGGTCACAAGATTGCCCCTGAGAGTGGCTTTTCCCACAGCACCAGTCCCTCGCCTTGTAGAAAATGAAGCCTCACTCAACTCTGAATTCTCAGGCTGCTGATGCCAGCTGCCACTCTGCCCAGTCACCGGAACTGAATGTTCCTCTTTTTTTTTTTTTTTTTTTTTGAGACAGGGTTTCTCTGTGTAACAGCCTTAGCTATCCTGGAACTCGATTTGTAGACCAGGCTGGCCTCAAATTTAGAGATCCTCCTGCCTCTGCTGGGATTGCAATCCCAAGTGCTGGGATTAAAGGTGTGTGCCATCATGCTCCAGCCTGTGTGTTCCTCTTGTGAAGACCACTTAAGGATGTTAAGGACCCCTGGTTATAAAGTCTTCCTCAGAATTGACCTGGGTGTTCACCTGTTGCAGACATGCCTTCCACCAGTGGGCGATCTATGAGCACTTCTTCCCAGCACCATCTGCTTTGGGGGGCTGTGATGGAGACTTGGAAGCAGCGTGTACAGTCCTCATCAGTGAACTGATGGACTTCTACCAAAGGTTAGCCACGTAGTACTCAAAAACTCCTGCTCTGTGCTAGTGACAGCACAGACCAGTACAACTCGTATAAGCTCACAGCGTGGTCATCTTCTGCATCGTATTCATGTGTTAGTGCAACAGCACATCATGCAAGTTCACAGTGTGTCCTCTTCTGCATGCAACATCACTGTAGGAAGTTCTTTGTTTTGTTTTGAGACAGGGTCTCACTCAGTAGCCCAACTGACCTAGAATTCAATCCTCCTACCTCAGCTTCCTGAGAGTTGGGGTGATAGTTGTGGTGGTGGCACAACAAAGTGAAAGTGGACTTAATCTCATTGTCCCCTTCGGCTCTTGAGAGCAACTCTGCAGTGGGCAGATGTTGTATAAGGCCCGTGCCAGTGAGTGTGCTGCTCATACTCTACAACCCCTGGTTAAGGTCAAGATTAAGAAAACAGAATCACGTCTGGTCTTCTGTTCCTGACTTATTTCACTGAGCAAATGTTTGAAAGGTTCATCCATGTAATAATATTTTATTCCTTTATGGCTGAATAATGCCATTGAACAATATATATCATCTTTTTAATCCATTCTTCCATTGGTGGACATTTGGGTTGTTTCTGCTGTTTGGCTATTGTGAATAACATTACCACGAACATTTGTGTGTAGGTTTTTATGGAGCCCTGAGTTATTGTATTTCTTGGGCATATGCATAGGAGTGGACTCTTTTTCTTTCTTTCAAAATGTTTTCACAAACTGGTTCTACCATTTTACATCTACCTGCAGAAGAGAGGATTTAAAGTATCCCCCACATTACCAACACTGTTATTTTCTGACTTTAGTAATAGCCATTCTAGGGGTATGACGTGCTATTTAACTGTGGTTTTTATTTGAAGTTTTTGATTTTTTTGTTTGTTTTGTTTTTGTTTGTTATGTGATCCTGGATCATTTAGAGAAATATCTATTAGACTCCTTTCCCTGCCCCTCACCTCACCTATCTTTTGTGCCACTAGAGATCAAACCCAGGGCCCCACACAGGCTAGAAAAGTGCCCTGCCTCTGAGTACACCTCCAATCCCTTTTAAGTTGGCCTATCTTATTGAGTTGTAGGAGTTCTTTATTACTCTAAACACTTAGCACACAGATGACTTATGCATATTTTCTCCTGATCCCTGAATTCTTTTCACCCCCTTGATAATGTTCACTGATACACAAAAGCGAACTTGGTGAAGTCTGATTCATTTTTTTTACTCTTAGCTCTTATACTTAGGTTTTTACTTACTTCATATGAGGTGTGGGGCTGCCTTTCTTTGGCATGTCTTTGTTGAAGAGACTGTACTTTCCCCATGGGATGTCCTTGTCACAGGTCAGCTGGCCATTCACCCAAGAGTTTATTTCTGGCCCCCTGCTTCTGTCTGCCATCTCAGTGTGGTGTTCTGTACTGGAGTCTTAATTTGGAAGTGTGAGTCTTCCAACATTGCTCTTTTTAAAGATTGCTTTGGCTATTCTGGGTCCTTTGTGATTTCATTTGAACTTTAGGATCAACGTTTCGATTTTTANAAAACCATCTGGGACCCTGATAGGAACTGCATTAGATCTCTCTTTGGATAATAATGTCATCTTACCAGTCCTCATGTTTTCCTGACCATGGTCATAGGATGGCATTTCATTTATTTAGGTTTTAATTTCTTTTAACAGTATTTTAGGTTTTCATGGTACAAGTCTTTTATTTGTTAGATTTATTACTAAGTATTTTATTTTTGTTTGTTTGAATTGAGACATAGTCTTACTATGTAGCTCTGTCTGGCCTGGAACTTGATATGTAGTCCAGGCTGACCTTGAACTCCCAGAAATCCACCTGCCATGGTATTTTGTTCTTTTCAATGTGACGAAAAGTAGAATTATTGCCTTTTTTACTTTTTAAGTTATTCATGGATAATGTATAGAAAGACAACTGAGTTCTATACATTGATTCAGCAAACTCAGTTATTTGCTGCAGAGCTTCTGTTTTTGGTTTTCAAGACAGGGTTTCTCTGTGTAACAGCCCTGGCTGTCCTGGAACTCACTCTGTTGACCAGGCTGACCTCAAACTCATAGAGATCCACCTGCGTTTGCCTCCTGAGTGCTGGGATTAAAGGCGTGCCCCACCACTGCCTGGCATCTGCAAAGGTTCTTTTGAGTGAGTTGTTCAGGCTTTCCTGTGTGTGAAGTCATGCCATTTGTGAGTGCACATCATTCACCTGTTTCCTTTCTAGTTTAGAAGCCTTTTATTTCTTTCCTTACTCAGTTGTTCTAGCTAGTATGTGGAATGCAGTTAAAGAGAGGTGGTAGAGAGGACATCTTTGTTTTATTTCTGATCTCTTGGTTTTTCAAGAAATGGTCTCTCTGTAACAGTCCTGACTGTCCTGGAACTCACTATGTAGACCAGGCTGGCCTCAGACTCACAGAGATCTGCCTGCCTCTGCCTCCTGAGTGCTGGGATTAAAGGTGTGCACCATCACTGCCTAGCTCTTGTTTCTGATCTTAAGGGAAAAGCATTTAGTCTTTCAGTGTTGAGTGTGACATTAGCTTTAGGTTTTTCACAGATGTCCTGTGTCAAGTTGAGGAAATGCCTGTTTCTAGTTTATTGATTCATTCTTTTCATTATAGGGTATAAATTTTGTCAAATACCTTCTCTTCATTTATTGATGTGGATGTGGTCATATGTTTTTGTTTTTGTGCCATTGTTACGTGTATAAATTATTTTTTGGATGTAAAACCTCCTAAGATAAATTACACTTGGTTTGGTATATTTTTCTTCCAAAGGCAGAGTGGATTGGGATGGGGGCAGAGGGGAGGTGGGGGAAGGAATGGAAGGAGAGGAGGGAGGGGAAACTGAGGTCGGGATGCAAAATAAATTAGTTAAATAATAATAAAAATTTTTAAAAAGGTAGGACAAATGCAGAAGCCAGAGGAGATTGTTACTCCCTTGGAGTTGTTTGCAAGACATCCAGCGTGTTACATGGGTTCTAGAATCCAAACTTCAGTCCTTATGATTGCTCAACAAATGTTCTTAACCACTGAGCTGTCTCTCCAGACACCCACCCCCCTTTCTTTAGATAAGCTCTTACAATTTAGCCCTGGCTAGCCTGGAACTTGCTGTGTCAACCAAGTTGGCATCAAACTTGCAGTGGTCCTCCTGTCTCTGCCTCTTGAGTGCTGGAATTGTACGCACATGCCCTGCCATTCTTTGTACTTGCTATTTTTGACTGCTACTACTTTGGTTTCATTGAGTTTTTGTTGATTGTTTCATATTGTCAGTTATGTGCAGATGCTCTGCTGGGGAGGCAGGCGAGGGATGAGCACTGAAGGATTCCTGTCAGGCAGCACTGAGCAGGCTTTTGTTTTATTTCAGTTCAAGGAGTTATAACCACTCACAAGACTCTGATTTGGTTCTTGGTGGCCGCACAGGAAATGAGGATATTCTTTCGAGGCTACAGGTGAGTTAGAAGAACAATAGGGCTCAGTGTGTTTGTTGCAGCAAACCTGCCCTTGGCTAAGGCATTTATGACCAATTTGCATAATGGTGACTAATTCAACAGTACAGAGTGGAAGTTTGCATTATCCACACCATGCTAAGATCTAAGAGCAACAGTGTACTCTGAATCTATTACACAGGTGAGCATCACAAAACCCAGACACACAGCTGTGATGTCAAAACTGTCTGCAGGCTTTGGAACACACAAACTTTGACAGCAAAGCTGCTGTTCCTGCACACCCTTCTGCTTCATTACTGCTTATTTAGCAGAGGAAAAGAGCACATGGAGCACCTGGGGTCCCAGAATGAATGGGAGAATGCAGTGGTGTGCTGATATTCCACAGTGTGTGTCTCAGCTCATATCTTCTAAGGTAGCCTATTTCTAAATCCTGCATACCTGACTGCTCTTGGGAGCTGTCTTAGTTAGGTTTGCTCTTGCTGTGAAGAGATACCTTGACCATGGCAACTCTTATAAAGGAAAACTTTTCACTGGGATGGCTTACAGTTCAGAGGTTTAGTCTACTGTCATCATGGTGGGATATGGTGGCCTGCAGGCTGACATGGTGCTAGAGAAGGAGCTGAGAGTCCTACATCTTTATCTGAAGGCAACAGGAAGTGAACTGAGACACTGGGTGTAGCTTGAGCATAGGAGAGAGACCTCAAAGCCCGCCCCCACAGTGACACACTTCCTCCAACAAGGCCATACCTACTCCTACAAAGCAATACCTCCTAATAGTGCCACTCCCTATGAGTTTATGGGGACCAACTACATTCAGTACCACAGGAGCACGCATACCAGTCCTTTGTCGCTATGGCACAATAACTGAGAAAAACTGATTTCAGTCACTTGCCCTCATTGCCATGGTCATGTGGCAAGTCAGCACATCACATCAGGGAGAGTGTGGTAGACCAAAACTGTTTATTCATAGCATCTGAGAAGCAGAGAACAAACGCCTGGGGACAAGGTAGATTCTTCAATACGTTCCTAATGACCTGTTTCTTCTAACAGGCCCTACCTCTTACAGGTTCAACCACTTCCCAGTAGTCCATTTAGGTATGTCTCCAACAATGGATGGGTCAGAGCCCTCATGAGCCACTCACTCCCAAACACTTGCTTTGGGGTGGGAGGTTGTCAGGTTCTCAGCACCTGGCCTTTAGAGGACTGTAGAGCGAATCTTAAACGGTCTTATTAATTGAAAACACCAGGCCAGGTATTGAGGTAAATTCTGAATGATCAGAGAGACAGAACAAGCCACAGCCAACCTCACCTCACCAACTCCTCAGCTGATCTTGTCTCCTCAGACTGCAGGCTTCTGAGTCTTCACCCAAATGAATCTCAGCTCAACTGCTGCTCAAAGCCTGAAAGCTTAAGAGG
>LZPO01034768.1:130764-144261 GCA_001675575.1 Neotoma lepida
GCATGTGCTACCACTGCCTAACCTCTATGTTTAATCTAGTGGCTGTTCTGTTCTCTGACCCCAAATAAGTTTTATTAGGGTACACAATATTTTGGGGGACATAATATAATCACCACAGAGGACATTTCAGATCCAAACATTCAAGGGTCTGAATACAGAAATGTGGGCAATTAAAGAGATCTGTAGGTGGTGAGTACTAAGGAAATCACTCAAAAATGAGAACATTCTACAGAATAAGAGATCCAAAGCACCTAGCCCTTCATCTTGACCTTTGCCCTCCCCATCCATCTTTCCCAGAGGTCAAAGGACAACCTGAGAGATGCCTGGCCTGCATGTGGTTTTTAGGGTCACACAACGGGCTGTAAAAGGTGCCAGGCATATCATTTCTGTTAAATAGACAGGATACACCTCCACACCATCAGGCATCGGACATTACCTGTTGTCATGTTGGGTCCCTGCCCATTCCTCCCCAGCAATAGGGCCTCTTCCTTTACTCCTTGGGCCTACCTGGTTCCCTCTCACATTCCTCCTTAAAAGACAGTAGCTGCTTCCTCTGCCACCTTGTCTTCCCCGGAGCGTGACAAACTGCGCCCTTGTTGGCACTCTGTGAAAGCATCCAGTAGTAGCACATCCACAAGACAGACAGTGTTGCTGATGGGAGTGCTCGGAGTCTGGCCCCTATGGCCCCTTTATGAAATGGATGCTGAGGATGCAGGATGAAACCAAGATGAATGACAAAGATACAGTGAAACCTATGGCTTAGGCTTTGTGCTGTCTGTTGATGACTTAGCTCCCAGGTTAGAGGAAATCAGTCCTATTCCTACATTTGCCATCTTGTTTTTAAAAGAATAATATACAGGATGAAAATGTAGGCCCAAAGTGGAATTCACATTTATTTGGGGCACATGGATCATCCTTTGGTGTTTAAAAAGGTCACATTTGTTCTCTTGAAAAATACGTTAAAAAAAAAAAAGAAAGTATTTGTAAATGTTCCAAAATACAGGGACCTCAGAAGCTGTGATAGCAAAATGTTGGCCTGACACTAGCCTAGACTCTACACTGGGAGCAGACAGAAGTATAGCTGTGCTATGATAGTGGTGGTGGTAATGGACCATGAGAGACTGACTCCAGCCTTAAGGAATGCATACAAAGGGCCTGGAAGGGCAGAAAATTCACCTTCAGCTCATTCCTGCATGTGTGTCTACCTGTCTGCATAGCAGAGAATAACAAAAGGGCCCAGTGCCAGCCACAGGTCAATCAGTGAAGTGTGACTGGTATTCCTTGCACTCTTTTATTTTTGCAATTTAAAAATTGTTTTGTTTCTGTGGTGTTGGGAGCTTGAACCTAGAGCCTTGTACACGCTAGGCAAGTGCTCTCACCCAGGCAGGCCCCTGAATGTGCAGTCTTGCTTAGTTTCCCAGTAGTTGAGCTGCCAGATCTGTCTAAAAATGGTTTTCACATGGGAAAGCTTGTGTTCTTGCCCCTCCTCACTTCCCAGCCCTGTGGAGATAACCTTCCCAAGCTCATCTCTCAGGGTCCCCAACGAAGGTCCACAGTGAGCCCTAAGAACTTTCCTGCCCCAATTCATGTTTGGGGACAGCTCAGAGATAGCGGATGGACGTGTGTCTGGGTCTGCTCTTTTCCAGGAGATGGTTGTGGACCTGGAGCTGGATCAAGGCTCTTCTGTCTCCTATGACTGTTCAACTTCTCAGAGTCACATTCTCTTCGGGATATTCAAAAGACGGCTCCAAGCTTTAGCAAGTGGGGACAGCATGGCTACTAGCCTTAGGAGACAGCGAGAGCTGCTCATAGGCAAATGGTAACAGACATCACAGTGTCTCTCATGTGCCAGTGTCTGTCTTTAGCTTCTACTACTAATTGCTTGTATTATGTCTACCCCAACCTTGGAAAGGTTTGAGCATCTTGGTGGCTCTCATAGGAACATGTATGGCAGTGCAAAAGTTGCTTTGGATTCAAGTCTTTCTACACAGACTCAAGAATCCCTCTGCTGAAGGATGTACTATAAAGAACACTTTGTTGTTTTAAGAACACATTTTTTTCATAATAGAATCCTCCAGTTAAGGATCGCTTCCTTAGACAGTGGTACATCCATCTATATGGTTGTTGAAATTTTATTTATATTTTTTGAAGCATATTTGGGGTATCTGCAGTGACTAAATGGGAATTAAAAGCTAGGGACAAAGACAGCTTTGTATATAGAACACATAAGCCCAAGACAAGATCAATAGCAATTGGAAACTAGGGCTGTGGTTTACGCAGCATTGCTCGATCTGGAAAGTACTTGCAACAAAGTTTGAGCCAGGGAAAGGGCACCCTGTTTCTTTGTTGTCTGTCTTCACCATGTTGTACCCCCTTCTTCCCAAGGCTTCTCCTCCGCCTGCCTCCATCTGTTCTTATAGGCAGCCCCCAGGCCAGACAACCCGTCTCCCCCAACTGTGAGGAGTTCTTTAACCTGGTCAACTCTGAGTTGGTATGTGCAAATGCTCTGGGCTGGCCTTTCTGCCTCTCTGTTGGTTTTATGCTGACTTTGAACTGTTTTACAGAGAAACTTCTGTTGCCATGGCAGTGTCCTGACCCATGATATTACCATCCACTTCTTCAGGGTAATCCAGTACCTCTTATGTAACTCTTTGGTTGCCTAGTTAGTGCCCTTCAGGGCCAGGGTTCCCATGGGAACCTGGGTTGGCAAACTGCTGAGCTTCAGTGTATTCTTGCTACAGGGACTCCTTAATGTGTGTTTTCGAAGTCAAGACCCAGCATTGGTGGCCAACCTGACCCTGATAGAGTGCCAGACCAAATGTCCCATGATTTTGACTTCAGCACTGGTAGGTCTGGTGTGTTGGATTTTTAAATTACATTTATTTCACTCCTTCCCCCACACCAATCTCTCTGTATGTATGCATGCCCAGTGGTCAAAGAACAACTTGTGGGAGTCAGTCAGTTTTCCTCCCACTGTATGGGACCCTAGGATTGAACTCAGGTCATCAGATTGGCAACAAGCACCTTTTCCTATTGAGACACCTCACAGTCCCTTATCTTGATATTCCAAGAGTCAGGAGTCCCAGGATTCAATGTCCCTCCCTGGTTGTTAGGATTCACAAGATGTTTAAGGAGAAATAAAGTAGGTAGAGGGGCTGGAGCAATAACTCAGCAGTTAAAAGCATTGTTTGCTCTTTCAGAGGATGCGGGCTTGATTCCCAGCATCCACATGGTGGCTCACCATTCATATAGCAGGGGATACCGTTGACCTCTACAGGAATGAAGCTTGTGCCCATATGTGATACATATACATGCATGCAGGCAGAAACGTTCATAATATAAAAATATATTTAAAAAATAAGGGAAGAACACACGGGCTCATAGGAGAAGACATTGTCATTTCTTCAGTGCTCTTACGAAGTCCTATACTACCACACACCGGAGGCTCCATGTTGGCTGCTATGCATCCAAAGCACAACTGACATCTGCAGATGTTAATGATTGGCTTCTCAGGTCCCCTGGTGCCTCCATTTGGTTCATTATTCTAACCAGAGGGAAGATGGGACAGGTCAAGCAATGGCCAGCTTCATTTGAATTTGTAACTCTTTGGGTGGAGTTTACAGTAGCTTTCAGCATGGCATATCTGAGAAACAGGCCAACCAGCTCAATTCCAACATTACAGGGTATTTCCTCATACAGTGCTCTCCCTTCAAGCCTTGTCCCTGAGAATAAAAATGCCTCATGAGCTGGGTATGATGGTCCACACCTTTAATCTCAGCACTTGGGAGGCAGAGGCAGGTGGATCTCTGTGAGTATTAGGCCAGCCTGGACTACATAGTGAGTTCCAGGCCAGACAGGGCTACATAGAGAAACCCTGTCTCTAAGAAACAAAAATCAAAAGAAGATAAAAGTTACACAGCAGTACAACATGAGTTGTGTGGAGCTCTCAGGAGTTCCTCCTGGCTGACTGGCAACTGAGTGTCTGGATGTTGGCAGCATCTCTCTCATAACTGTCCAAAGACAACTTCCTTAATCTGTTTTTTGGTCATCTTTCACTTCCCATAGTTGTGGTGGTCAAGCCTAGAGCCAGTACTGTGTAGTCGGTGGAAGAAATGTCATCAGAGCACACTGCCTCAAGAGCTGCGGAGGCTACAGGAGGCCCAGGAGTTTGCTAGCAAGTAAGCTGAAGCAGTGTCAAGCGGGAGCCCAAGCTGCTCCTTGGACTAGGCTGTCATGGCCATTCTGAGTACTGGGGTACTGCCTCTGAGTCAAAGCTGCTCGGGTGTTCATGAAGACTGCTTTCATTAGGTCTCATTCCAGCTCAGCTTTCCTACGTCCTGGCCCTGGATTCTGTTCTTATGTTTATTTAGCACAGGGTGCCCCAGAGGCCCACAGCAGGTAGCACTGGGGGAAGAGGATAGGGCAGGGAACAAATTCTCAGTTCTTCCCTCACCTAAGAGCCCAGTCAGATTTCTGGCAGTCCTGGCTGGCCTGACCTCATGAGGACCACCAAGTTCCCATGGCATCTAGGGAGTTCTTAGAAGGCTTTAGCAAGACATTAATTTTTCTCAAGGACTTCCTTCTGGTAACTAGTTTTGAATTCGTGCTGCCTGTGTCCTCTCGTCAGGAGTACTCCAGAACCTGCTCAGCAAACAATTCAGGCCTTGCTACCAACCCCAACTCTAGAGATCACATTACTCCTTTAACTCTTACAATGTATGGCATTAGTGCATCTGCCAAACTTACCCTGACAGAAACTAAGGTATCATGTTAGTAATAAAGTTGGACTCTATTGGGCTAGCCCAGTCACAGGCCCACATGGTCAAACATAAATACTGAGAGCTCAGTGGTACTATGGCCTTCCTTCAAAGCTCTCAGGCCCCAATATCTCATTGTGAGGTGGACAGGACTAAGCATGTTCCCCCTCAGAATGCTATATATCATCAGCCTTATGTACAAGGCTGGTCCCAACCTACCAGGCCCTCCCTAAGGAGACATACACTTGATACAAACTTCATTCATAGTGACTCAGGGGCCCCTGCATCACGTTTAAAGGAAAGCCCCTTTTGTTAAACACAGAGCTAATTGACGGCCAGGGGCATGACAATTAGGTGAACACGATTTAAATCTCTGCAGTGATGTTTCTTTGTGTGTGTCAGTTTCCTCTCTGACTCAGCTTCCCCAGCACCCAGCCCAGCCTGGCTCTCAGCTGCTGCACTGCACTTTGCAACTAGAGAAGTGAGGAAGTGGGAGGTCAAGACACATCTGAAAAGGCTAGATGGCGAGAGAAAGGAGGTAAGACAGAATTTTCAATCCTTTCTCTAAGTAAGGTGTGCCTAATGGCTTTCCTTTTCCAAGAAAACCAGTAAAGTGGGAGTTGTCACTATTTCAGAGTAAAACCGTTAGCTGAGTTTGTTTTCAGTAAGCCTCAAGTTTACTGGTAAAGTGCTTGTAATTTCTTTTTGGAAGTGTTTCTGTCGGGCTTGTTTTTGCCTGCACTACAACCTAGTATAAAGCCACCAGCCCGTGTCTGCACCTCCCATATTTCCGTTGCTGTGTGAATTGTGCTGCAGGGCACTTAAGAGGGCAACTCAGAGACACCCAGTGATGACTGGCTGTAGCTATGCGCTACACAGGTACAAGGAGGAATTGTTCCAACTTCTAAGTGGAGGGACAGTTAGGACTTGGGCACTGGACGAGAGGGAGGGAGGGAGAGGGAGAGAGAGCGAGCTCTAACTCCCTAGTGCCCTCTAATCAGTACTCTCGTGACCTCTAAGGAAACTAAGGGCATGTGTAGGCCAAGATTTGTTGGGGATACAGAGAAAACAGGAACTAGCGTCTGAGGAGGAAGCCGGGAAGTAAGCCATGTTATAGACCCCATCACTCCTAAATGCAGAACCTCTGCTGGCTCATAATGTTATGCCATCATAACTGATCTAGATCAATAGTAGAGCCAAAAGTTTCACTATAATATAAAAACCCTAGAAGGACTCTTCCAAGCCCATTTTTCTATTACTTTTGAATTATTAAAAGTAATGTTAGTGGCTTCAGAGCCATATGGTGAAAGGAGAGAACTGACTCCCAGGGGTTGTTCTCTGACCACTGCATGCATACATGCACAAACAAAATAAAATGTTATAAAAATTGTTTTAAATTACTCTATAAGCCATAATTTATTCCAATATAAGCTCCTAAATGATAGAAAGCCTAGAATGGAGGTTCATACTAGCAATCACAACACGTGGAAGGTTGAGACAGGAAGATTATTGGAATGAATTTGAGGCTACCCTGGACTACACAGTGAGACCCTGTCTTAAAAAAACAGTGCATTAGAATTTCCCCTCCTGAGATTCACTTAGAGGCCTTAAGCTCTAGCCATGGGTCTCACTTGGCCTGGAGTGGCAGTGTGTGACTTTCATGTGGTAACTCCTTTCTCCTAGCTACTCATCTCCCTCCTCTTCTTTTCCCTGATGAGCCTACTCTCGTCCTACCTGACCCAACAGGTAAGTCAGACTTTTAGCTGAGGAGGCACTTTCCCCCAACCCTGGGCTGGGCAGGAGCGCTCACAAGGTCTTAAGTTACAGGTCCACTCAGCCTTCAGTTCAGATCTCTGGGTATGTCAGGCTCTCTTTCTTGTTTGGTCTTCCTCTTGATGTCTTGCTCCAGAGCTTAGTGTATTTGTGGTGTATGTGGGCTTTTCCATCTAGAAAGCCCAAGGCAGCACCCTTATTTAGGTTGTGTCACCAGTTTTAGACTTTGGAGAGTTAAAAACCCGCCCCATTCATGGTAAGGGTTGAACCCCAAATCCACATGAACACAGCGGCTCTTGTCCACCCTGCACAAAAGTTAGCTCTCCCTACTCAGCTCTTCTGAGGTTCTCCTGTGGACCACAGGACACTGCTGAGTATCTGAAAGCCATGGACATCTGTGCCGAGGTCCTCATGTGCTTGCAAAGAAGGAAGGTTTCCTGGCTGATGCTCTTCCGGTTGACAGAGACAGGTGAGAAGCCATGTGTTCCTGGAATAGTATGGAAAAGCTGGCTCTACCCAAAATGAGACAGACATAGATTGATGAGCTACCATGACAACCATGTCATTCTTTAGAACTTTCAAGCAGTTATAAGCAAGCCTTGGGGTCAACTCTTACGGAGTTTATAAACCTTACTTCATTTGGATGGTTACTTCATTCAGGATGCACCCATTTAAAGCAACAGAACAGTCGACTGGGACACTCAAAGGTCCACAATGTTGCTGGTTTGGAATGGTCTACCCACAGGCACATTATAGGGGGAGCACTGGGAGAGGGTACTTGTTCAGCCCCCAGTCTCTGGTCTCCTGTGAGCATATCACCCCTATTTTCCTAGACCAAGGGAAAAGTGACCCTCTTTCCTAGAAGCTCTTAACAGATGTCCTAAGTGCAGACCACAAGCTCCTGGATGTCACCACGGCTAGGCAGAAACCTCTCAGAGCACATGACATCTTGGAGTCATCCCACAACACTGACACTGGGTTCAGGAACCTAGAGAACTGATTGAACTCCTCGATTTTGCAGATGCCGAGCTGGGGCACCTCCTCCACTTGGCCCCAGATCAGCACACCAAGCTGCTACCATTTGCTTTCTACAGGTAACTACCTGCTAGTCAATGGTGAGTAAGCCCAGCCTTGTGGTGCCTGGCATGGTCAAAAAAGAAAAGGTCTTTTGTTTTCCCAAGGTCTCCCACCAGGCGGGAAAAGTTGCTTGTCAGTTTGTTCCACAAATAAGTGTGTAGTTGCTGTGCTAACTGCTACTTACCTGTCAGTATCTTCAAGTCCTTTATCATTTTGCCTTTACCTGCAGTCTTCTCTCCTACTTTAGTGAAGATGCCATCATCAAGGAAGAGGCTTTCCTGTATGTTGCTGTCGACATGTACCTCAAGCTGATGCAGCTCTTTGTGGATGGGGAAACCAGGACTGTGTTACCTCAGGCCAGCAAAAGCTTAAAGCTCCAAGGCCACTCCTTGCTCCAAGTAAGTTCCCCCCAGCCTGTGAGGCAGCCATTCCTTAGGAACAGCGAGTGAGATATGCTAGTACCAATTCAGTGTGCCTGACCCATGACTTCCTGTCTCTGTTCTAGGGTAGCCCTGTACAACTGATAACGGAAGCACGTATTTTTCTGCTGCAGCTAATACCTCAGTGCCCAAAACAGTACTTCTCCAACATGACAGAGGTAACAAACCCAGAGATATCCTTGAGCTGACTTCACAACTTAGGTAAAATGAGAAGTCCTAGGCCTGTGACACTTGAGATGGTAGTTGCACACCACAGACCCATCAGGCTAGCAGCACAACTCTACTAGTTCTTGATCTGCAAACGACTGACTCGGGCTGTCCTGAGAGGCTGTGGGCACTAAGCAGTGTATTTTCTCATAGCTGCTGGCTGGTCGAGGAGACTATGACCCTGAGATGAGCAACGCCCTCCTGCAAAGGCAGCAGCCTGGCCCCAGCTTTGATCTCTACCAGGAGCCTCATCTGTTCTGACTGTACCCACTTCAGTGCACCAGCCAGCACCTTTGCGAATAATTTATTGCAAGCATAACATGGAGCTCTTGTTACACTAGAAAGTAGATTACAAATCTCCTTGATTGCTCTAGTTAGGAAAAAAAAATTAATTATTCATAATTTGTGTCTGGCCTTAAATTGCTCACTGTCCATAGGAAAATAAACTGCTGGTACCACAGCAGGTTGAAGTACACACCAAGCCCACCTCCCTCACCCTGAGAGAGGTAACCTCCAACATAAGGCTGCTGGATATGTGAGGTGGAGTGCAGCATGGGGTCCAAAGAGCAAGCAGAACTATGCCAGTAGGGAAGTGAGGAACATTAATGTCTTTAAACCTCACATACACCTGCTGAGTTCAAGCGGCTCAACATGCCCAGTGTTCCTCCTGCAGGTCTCAGGTAGGCTCAGGCTTCACAGCTTGACCCTCCATGGTCCCAGAGAGGCTCAGGGGCCCAGGTGGGGGCTCTGCTTCCAAAGGCAGGGCTTTGTCCTGGGTCTGGGTCAGAGGATGTACCATGGACATATGCACGTTGAGGTTGTGGGCCTTTTCAAACCGCCGGCCGCACTGGTCACAGGCGAAGTCCAGCTCAGTCTCTGCTTTGTGTTTGGTCATGTGGTACTTGAGGGATGCTCGTTGCCTGCACTGGAACCCACAGACCTCACACCTGGGGGGCAGAGGCAGGTGAGGTAAGCTGTGCCTTGTCCCAGTCATAGGAAGTGCCCAGCCCACACTTACTGCAGTGGCTTGGCTCCTGAGTGACGCATCTGGTGGACAAGAAGGTGCTTCCGCTGCTTGAAGGTCTGCCCACACTCATCACAGATGTAATTGCGTACCTCTGCAAGACCAGAGGGGCTGTGAGCACCAATCTCAAATCTGCTCCAAGATGGGTGACAGTTATTACTGCTTTATATAACACAAGGGTGTGCCCAAGCAAGGACCTTTGAGAACCTAATATTATTTAAGATGAAAGATAATTCTAATACAAAGAATTTCACTAATAAATGTTTCTAATACAAAGCAGTTCGTTAATAAAGATTTATAAATTCCTTAAAACACTTACATGGCTAGGTTTTTGCCACAGAAATTGTGTGCATTTGAAGCTTGTTTGTTTTTGGTTTTTCAAGAGAGGGTTTCTCTGTGTAGCCTTGGCTATACTGGAACTTGCTCTATAGACCAGGCTGTCCTCGAACTCACAGAGATCCACCTGCCTCTGCCTCCTGGGTGCTGGGATTAAAGGTGTGTGCCACCACTGCCAGGCTTGTTTGTTTTTGAGAGATCTCACTATGTAGCCCTGGTGGCCTACATAGAGAATTCATAGAGAAATATGTGCACCACCATGTCCAGCCTGAAGCTCCTTTTCCAAAATAAAAGAGATGGATTCTGGGGGCACAGATCTCTAGAGAAAGTGCTCTCTAGAAGTCATCCCAAAGTAAAGACCTAAACAATGGAGATAAGATCACTAGTGGAAGTTCAATGCACTTTGGAAATCAGCTTAAGCTCCTGAACAAAAACTTAGCTACATCACAATCTCAGTGCTCAACAAGGTCACCCTCTGTTGTATATCAAATTTGAGGCCAGCCTGAACTACATGAAACCCTGTTTCAAAAAAACAAACAAATAACTAAGGACCATCAAGAAGGCTCAGCAGGTAAAGTCTCTTGCCACCAAGACTGACCTGAATTCAATCCCAGATCCCACGTGGTAGGATAGAACTGTCTTCTGACCTCCACATGTGTGCCATGTGCACAAGTACTTTGTTTTTTCTTTTTTCAACTATGGCCGTGCACTAACTCTACTTGTTCCAACCCATGCTGCCTACACAGCTATAAAATACCTGTGACTTTTAAGCTGAACCACTTAAGAGTCTATGTTTCACCTCTTTAGAAAGCTGCTGCTGTGTCCACTAGTGCCTGGCTAGAGAGCTTGAAGATCTAGACCAAAGGAAGTTATTCTATCAGGAAAAACATGCCCAAATGCTTACCCAGGAGTAGGGATTAGAAAATAGTCACGTAGCTGGGTTTCATCATAAAACCAAGTATACAATCCAACAATAAAATGCACAAATGCTGATAGAAAAAAAATCTGTCATTTGTAAACCTCAGAAAAATGTAGCAAATCTACCTGAATAAATGCCAGAAAGAAGTTAATTTTTTCGACATTTTAAAATTTGGGGGTGGTGTGCACATGCCATAGCAAGTGTATGGAGGTCCTAAGGCAGGTTGCAAGAGTCAGTTCTTCCATCATATCTCCTAAGGAGATTAAGCTCCAGTCAGCTCTAGTTTTTGTTTGTTTGGTTGGTTTGGTTTTTTTGAGACAGGGTTTTTCTATGTAGCCCTGGCTGTCCGGAAACTCACTTTGTAGAACAGGCTGCCCTCGATCCCAGAGATCTGCCCGCCTCTGCCTCCCAAGTGCTGGGATTAAAGGCCTGCGCTGCCGCCACCACCACCACCTGGTACTCTAGTGTTAAATTTTTTTTAGTAATTTAATTTTTATTTTATGTGCATTGGTGTGGGGGTGTTAGATTCCCTGGAACTGAGTTACAGACAGGTGAGCTGCCATGTGGTTGCTAGGAATTGAACCCAGGTCCATCTGGAAGGGCAGCTAGTGCTCTTAACCACTGAGCCATCTCTCCAGCCCTTCTAGTGTTAATTTTTAAAGTTGGTGAATTTCAAGTTGGTACAAAAGTACCAGGGTTTCTGTGCTATCAATTCTGAAAAGTTGCTCAGACCTTGCAGGGAGGGAAAAAAAAAAAAACTGCATCCATCAGGAATGCAATAGACAGAACTCATATTAGTATATGGATTCAAAATACCCATGTGACACAGAAGTACCTGATATCAAGCTTTGTGAGCCACTTGGGCACTACCTGCTTCTAGGGGGTATGTCCCTCTGTCTGGGCACCTGAGATCCACTGAAAGCCAAACCAGAGCTCACAAGGCACAGCCTGAGGCAGATACCTGTATGGATGAGCTTCACATGTCGCTGCAGATATCGGTCGATCATGAATACCTTATTGCAGCCAGGATGTGGGCAGGGCCTCTCCCGTACCTCCTCATGGTGCTCCTTAATGTGCTTCTAGAGGAAGAAGGGACAAGAGACCCTAGTGTTTAATCTGGGCACATCCTGCCTCCTAGGAGATCCTGTGTAGTGGTCTCGGCACTTAACAACTGACTACTGGAAAGAGACAACTACTTCCTACCCTATACCACTGGCTCCTTTAGAACAAGGGGCTGACTCCACATCCACTAGGATCCTATGATCCTTGGGAAGTTTGTACTTGGCTTTACACAAATACATGAACCTCCAGCAGGTTCATGCTAATACCCAGGACAACTCAGTCAAGCACACCCAGACCTGAAAGCGACCCTTACTGAAGGTGATGCCTATTCCTTACCTTCATGCCATCAGCCCCACGGTATACAGCTGTGCAGCCCTGGTAAGGACACTTATAGATGGTGGGCAGCTCCTCCCTGTAAGGCAAAGCACACGTGGAGGTGCTGACCCAATATGCAAATGCCCCACACTCCAGCCTGCTTACCTCTCACATCGGAGCTTTTTCTTCCATCCAGGCTTGGGCCCAGGCTTCTTTCTGACTTTGGGCTCTTCGGGCTTCTTGGCATCCTTGCTTTCACTCTTCTTACCAGAGACTCTAGAAGGGGTAAAAAAAAAAAAAAATCTAGTCATGTTTATCTCCATCTGCAAATGATTCTTGTCTCTTCCAGCATGTCCAGTTTTCTTCAAGCTTTCCTTCCTTAGCTGCCTCTATGCAGACCAGGTCTCATGTATCATTAGCCACCAATCAGTACAACCTGAGAGGGTTAGAAGTCTGAAGCAGTTACCTTGGGGAGTATGCAGAACAGATGGTAGCATGGAGCACACATACTATCATATAATGCAGTTTCAGAATTGAAGTCCTGTCTTCTAGGAACCCAAATCAAGAGGGGGAGATATGGAAAATGGTAGAGAATTCTAAGTGTCAGTCATGTTACCAGATGATCTCATGCTAGAAAGGGGCTCAGCATTACCGCTGGACTTGAGATTCTGTCAGGCACCTAAGCAGCCTGGGGCATATCTTTAGTCCCAAATGTAACTAACAACAAACAGTTCAAAAAGGAAACTAAGAAAACAATTCATGTTCAATAGCATCAAAAAGGATAGGCCAGGTGGTTGTGGCGCACGCCTTTAATCTCAGCACTCGGGAGGCAGAGACAGGTAGATTTCTATGGGTTCGAGGCCAGCCTGGTTCTACAGAGTGAGTTCCAAGAAGCCAGGGATACACAGAGAAACCCTGTCCCAAAAAACAAACAAACAAAAGATAAAAGGCCAGCATTATGGTGCATACCTGACATCTTACCTGCTCAAGGATGACACAAGCATGGCTTGAGCCTGAAAATTTCACTATAGCCCAGACAACACACCAAGACCTCCTCTCAAAACAAGCAACCATTAAACAACTCAGCAGTTTCTGTGTGGAAAGTGTAGCTCAATTATAAAACAGCTGTCCAATATGCACAAGGTCCTAGATTTGATCCATCAAATATTTTTTAGATTTATTTTATGTGTATGGGTATTTTACCTGCATGTATGTCTGTGCTCTACATTGCCTGTGGAGGCCACAAGAGGGTGTCAGATCCTCTGGAACTAGAATTACAGACTGGTTAGCACTCACATGGGTGATGGGAACTAAACTAGGTCCTCTACAAAAGCAACAAGTACACCTGACTGCTAAGCCATCTCTCCAGACCCAAAATACATTTTTTAATCAATAACAGAAGCCAATCCAGGTTGTGTAGGCCTGAAATCCTAGCCAATCAAGAGGCTGAGGCAAGAGGATCACAAAGTCAAGGCTGACCTGAGCCACTTACTGAGACACTATTTAAAAACACAAAGGTTGGCCGGGCGGTGGTGGCGCACACACCTTTAATCCCAGCACTTGGGAGGCAGAGGCAGGCGGATCTCT
>LZPO01034768.1:144422-155787 GCA_001675575.1 Neotoma lepida
TCTCTGAGTTTGAGGCCAGCATGGTCTACAGAGCAAGTTCTAGGACAGCCAGAGCTACACAGAAACCTTTTCTTGAAAAAACAGAACGGGGCTAGAAAAGTGGCTCAGAGGTTAATAGCACTGGCTGCTCTTCCAGAGGTCCTGAGTTCAATTCCCAGCAGCTACATGGTGGCTCATAACCATCTGTAATGACATCTGGTGCCCTCTTCTGTATATATAACAAATAAATCAAAAAAAAAGAAAAGAAAAAGAAAAACCAAAACAAAATAAATATATAAATAAATAGAAAGGTTTAAAAAGGAAAAAAAAAATGTGGTTTAACAGTTCAGTAGAGCACTTAACTTAGTTTGTGCAAAGCCCTCAGTCCAATACCCCATATCTCAAAGTAAATAAAAATCAATACACAAAACTCAGTCCATTTATTATTTATTTATTGACAGTGCTTTAGATCTAGCTCTATCTTTCTGGGATTTTGCATGCCCTAGAAAGAATGAGATACTGAGGAATAAAATTGACTAAAGAGCTGGGTGGTGGTGGNGCACGCCTTTAATCCCAGCACTTGAGAGGCAGAGGCAGATCTCTGAGTTCAAGGCCAGCCTGGTCTACAGAGTGAGTTCCAGGACATCCAGGGTACACAGAGAAACCCTGTCTCAGAAAAAAAAAAAATTGACCAGAGAAAGTAAAGGACTTGTACGTTAAAAATTATATAAACTTGGGAGGGATGGGGAACAGTGGTTGGTATGTAAAATGAAAAAAAATTTTAAATAAATAAAAAAATTCTGTAACTCTTAAAGACAGTAAGTAGAAAGACAATTTTGTGTTTATGGATAAGAACTAATTTGGGTGCCAGCCTGGTCTACAGAGTGAGTTCCAGGACAGCCAGGGCTACACAGAGAAACCCTGTTTCAAGAAACCAAAAAGCAAAACAAAACAAAAAGAACTAATATATATGGGATGTGGTGTCACTTACCTATAATCACAGCATCCCAGGAGACAGAAACAGAAGGATCATGAGCTCAAGGCCAGCCTGAGATACATATCAAGATGCTTCTCTTTCTCTCTCTTCCCTCTCTCTCCCTCTCTCTCTCACACACTCCTAATATTAAAAGATAGCTATGACTGTCCAGCAGTGATAGCACACACCTTTAATCCCAGCACTCAGGAGGCAGAGGCCAGCCCGATCTACAGTGCAAGTTTCAGGTCAGCCAGGGCTACACAGAAACCCTGTCTCAGGGCAGGAGGGGGAGGGAGGGCTTGGCTGTCAGCCTGTTTAGATCTAGAATCAAAAGGCAAACCCTTGGGCACATCTGTGAGGAATTTTCTAGATGAGGTTATTTGAAGTAGGAAAACCCACCCTAAATGTAGGTAGCAAGTTCATCTATTCTACTATTGCTGCTGTGTTCCTTTACTGATACCAGAACGCAGCTTCTTCGGGCTTCGAACATGAACTGAAGACCAGTGGCTATCCAGGAATCCTCCAGGCCTCCAGGTTAGGACTGGGCAACTGCTCAGTTCTCAGCCTCTCCAATATAAGACCATTGTTAGACTACTCCGACTGTATCATGTAAGCCAATCTAATCTATCTCCTTTTAGTATATATTCATTCTATTCTTTTACAGAACCATAATACAATGGCCATACAATTCCAATACAGTTCACCCAAGCAATCTACAGATTCACTGAAGTCCCTGTCAAAATCAGAATGGAAGTTGGTTGTGGTAACATATGTTCATAATTCCATTATGAGAGGATGAGGCAGGACGATCACAAGTTCAAAGCTTGCCTGAGCAAAGAAGCACACACCTTTAAATCCAGAACTTGGGAGGCAAAGGTACGCAGTTCTTCAGAGTGAGTTCCAGGACAGCCTGGGATGTTACACAGAGTAACCCTGTCTTGAAATACAAACAAACAAAAAAGCAAGACCCTATCTCAAAAACTAAAAAAAAAATTAAAAACAGAAGGCTGGGAAGTATAGCTCATTGTTTACTGAGTATATGTAAGGCCCTGGGTTCAATTTCCAGGATGGCAAAAATAAATAAATAAAAATACAAGTGACCTTTTTTGGGAGGCAGAAATAGAAAGACCCAACTGAAATTTAACATAGAACTTTTGGAGACAGTGAAGAGCCAAACAAAGGTTTTGTTGGTGTTTGTGGCAGGATCTCATGTAGTCTAAGCTGTCCTGATACTAAAGAGATGGCTTGGTGGTTAACATACTTGATGTTGCTCTTGCAGAGGACCCAGGTTTGATTCCCAGTACCCACATGGCACCTAACAACCATCTGTAAATCCAGTTCCAGGGATCCAACACCCTCTTTGGATCTCTGAGGGCACTGCATTCATGTGGCATACAGATACTCATGCATGCAAAACACTCATACACATAAAACTAAACGAATCTTTAAAAAATAATAAAACAAATGGTTAATTTTTAAAAATTAAGGCCAGGCATAATGATACACACTTTAATCTCAACACTCAGAAAACAAAGGTAGGTGGCTCTCTATGAGTTTGAGGCCATCTTGATCTACACAAAAAGTTCCAGGCCAGCCAGGACTACATAGTAAGACTCCATCTTAGCACCTGGGGGGTCAGTACTGTCAGTTCAAGGTCACTGTCAGCTACACAGATGTGGGAGCCCACTAAGGTTTCCTAGTTAGATCTGAGCTTGCTTTACACAGCAGGGCTGCATTAGGGGATGACTTGACCACTGCATGGTCACCAGGTGTCTGGGATGGTCTGTACTTGGCTGTGCTGGGAGGAGGTCTTTTGCTCCACCCCTTGGCATTCCTTTAAAAGCCCTTTAGCAGAGACAGACGGGGCTGGTGGGTTTTGACCCAGGGCCTCCTGAGGCTATCCTGTGTTTCTAACTGTCTCTCTCCTCTCTATTTCTATCTACATATTCCTCATTTCTCCCTGCTCAAGAGTAAGCCTAAGGGAAAAAGTGAGGGCAGACTCCCCACACACAGAGTTCCAGGCCAGCCTGGAATATATCATACCCTGTCTCAAAAACAAACAAACAAACAAACAAAAAACCTAAGTAGCCCCCATGGTGGCACATACCACAGCTCTCAGGAAGCTGGGGCAGAAAGGATCAGAATTTCAAGTCCTGCTTGAGTTACACAGTGAGTCTGAGCTCAGTGTGGGCTACACAGGGAATTCTAGATCAGCTAGAGCTAAATATAGTATGATAGGATCTCAAACAAAACACCAAAAAAAAAAAAAAATGACTAGCCTGCAACATATAGGCTATTCTGCCTCTCCCTATCTGATAACTGTCCAGTGTCCCTTCCACACCTATCTCCTGGCTGAGTGGGATGGCCTTTTCAGTCAGTGAGTCCCTTGCACACTAGACTACTTGTGTTTAGAGTCTATGCCATATGTGTCATAGGTAAACACTTCCAATCCTATCTGACTGCCCTGTCTAAGCTCAGGTGTTCTCTGCTTTGAACCACAGTGTTCACCAGTCCATCCCTGAAGCTCTGTTACTCACTCAGGATGATCACCCAGCCAGCCAGAACTGGCTAAAAGAAAAGGCTGAAGAGGCAAATATGTGAGTAGCCACACTGACCGAGGCTTTCCTGACACCCTGTCTTCAAAAGTCCTCAGCTGTGGGGCTGGAGAGGTGGCTTAGAGGTTGCTGAGCACTTGATGCTCTTGCAGAGGACCCAGGTTCCTAATACCTACACAGTTGTAGGTTCCTAGCACCTAACACGGCAGCTCACAACTATCTATAATTCCAGTTCCAAGAGATCTGATGCCTTCTTCTGACCTCCAAGGGCTCTGCATGCACTTGGTACACATACATGAGCTCAGGCACACACATATACACATAAAAAACTATTTTTAAAACCCCCAGCTGAAGCCAGGCAGTGGTAGTGCATGCCTTTAATCCAAGTACTTGGGAAGAAGAGGCAGGTGAATCTCTGAGTTCAAGGCTATCCTGGTCTACACAGCAAGTTCCAGGATAGTCAGGGATACACAGAGAAACCCTGCCTTGGCCAGGCAGTGGTGGTGCAAGCCTTTAATCCCAGCACTTGGGAGGCAGGGACAGGCAGATCTCAGTGAGTTCCAGGACAGCCAGGACTGTTACACAGAGAAACCCTGTCTCGAAAAACCAGAAAAAAAGAAAGAAAAAGAAACCCTGTCTTGGGGGAAAAAAAATCCCCAGCTAAGCCTCACTATAATGTATAAAAACAAAGAAGCATTCAGGCAAAGTATAGTTCCCACTAAAATAGTTCATTTTACTAAAGGTGTCTTCAAATGTATCTCACGAGTCCCACCCAAAGCATATTATCTTCACTTCAAGATTAGTGAGACAAGTCACAGTAGAGCATGCAGTTCACATCTCAGCACCAGGGGCTCAGCAGAACAACCACTTCCCCCATCTTCTGAAAATGAAACCCACTAACCCTCCGAACCACCTACAAAAGTGGCTCAAGGTGAAGGTCACTGAAAAGGGAACAAGGGTTCCTTGTGGCAGCCCAGCCTGCACTCTGGCCATGCTTTCCTGGGGCTATTCCCTTTGGTCCCCACCCAGACAGCTCTGTCTCGTGAGGCTTGCTGAGGCCATGTGGCTTGGTGTTGTACTCTGATCTCCCCATGCCTCCTGCTCTTCTTTTATTTCTCTTTCTCTTTCCTTAAGGAATATTAGAAGTTACATTAAAAAAAAAGAAACCAAGAAAGTCTCAATATTTTTGTAGGGTGTTCTTGGCTGATAGCATGGTGCCCAGAGCTGCTCTTTGGATTTTTCACTCTTCTGAATTGTGAAATGCTCAGAGCACTGTGACAATGAGGCAGTCACTAACTAGTTATTGGGTATGCAGGTATTCTTGGCACAGGGCTAAGAGGAAAGAGACCCAAGTTAAAACTAGCTCTGTCTTTCCTTGTTAGGATTCTGTTTGTTTGGAGAAAGAAAGGGGAAAGCCACACAAGAGGCTTAGCAAAGAATGGACAATGTCTGCCTGGCCAACGAAATCAGAGCCAAGGGCTGACTTGAGAATGGTCACAAGGCTAAGTTCCTGGACTTCAGAAGAGGCCTGATCCAGGGAGCAAAAGGAACAGTTAGAGTAGGGCAGGAAGATGCTAAGGGACACACTAGGAGCAGGACTAGAAAAGAACTACTAAGGTACTCCCTACAATGGGGCTGTGTCTTGCCAACAGGGCTGCCTGCCGCCTTGTGATATACATTTAGACCAGGTCCCCAGTCCCCCAAAAAGAGTGACCAAAGGTCAAGGGGAATCCTACCATATTCAGTTGCTCACCTGGCATTTCAAACAGACCTCCTGATTCATTTAGAAGCCACTGAGGTGGCTCTGTAGGTGAAAGGCACCTGCCAACAGGCCTGACAACCTGAACCAGTGGAAGTGGTCCTTTGACTTCCCCATGTGCAAAACACACACACAAACAAATGAATAAATATATTAAGTGATAAAAAGAAAAAAAGAAGCTGCCATGTTCACTGGACTTAGGAGATGGGGCCAAAGGAAAAACAGGAGGTGACTGACTGAGGCCATTCAGGAAGCATGGGCCTCCATATCCCATTTTTAAAAACTCATGACTCCCATGTGCACCCAGGCTAACCTGTACAACATCACTCTAGACGTCATATGCTTAGACGGGGCTATACTCTTACTTCTTTTCTGGGTAAGGCTCAAAGGACTCATCGGAGGACTGTGGGTTTTGCTTCTTATCATTCTCATCTTCACTCAGGAAGTCTCTAGGAAAGATAAGAGAGCTGTCAGCAAAGCACTGACCTGTGTGAACAACAACCCAACATGACCTCCTGTCTTTAGGTGCTACAGACCCCATAGCCCATGCTTTGCTTCTGAACATGTCTTAAGAACTCTAAAATCACCAACTCTAATCTATGTCCTGACAGGAAGGACGAGCCAGAGTCACTGAAACCAAACAAGCTAGCAATCCTCCCTCCCTGGAAGCCACTCTTTCCTAATACCAGGGAGTGTGAAGACTTAAAGGCAGATTCAGAAAGTAACTGTTTCACCCATCAACCGTGAACACAAGCAAGCTGTTAGCCATTTCAAAGTTCACAACAACAACAACAACAGGCTACCAGCTATCTGGATGGAGTTAGGCCTGAGGCTACAGGCAGTCTAACAGCCCAGAGACACACCTGGTCCTCACAAGAGTTGAACCAAAATTTAGTTTATCCCTCCCTATTTGAATAATGGTGCATCTACACCCCAGTCTAAGCCATGGAGCGGATAGAAGGGGTAAACACCAACTGAGTGGTTCTCAACCCAGAGCTAACAGACCCTGATACACCCCTTCCTAGGGAGGCCTGTCCTCTCCTCTACATAGAGCTTCTACTCCAAGTCTCAACATCACTATCCAAAGGGCCTGAATCTAGCATCCTCTGTTCTAGACACCTGGAGCTGGCACAAAACTAAGGCCTTTAAAGAGGAAGCAGACAGGTAACCAGAAAGAACCAACCCTGGGGCAATTTAAAGACGGCAATTCCAGAATGCTTTGGGTTAGACTAGGAACTATGTTTCCCTGTAGTATGCTTCATCTGGGTGCCTCTGGGACCAGAAAGCCAGTCAGGAGCAAGAGGCCTCAGAACTCCCCTGGCCACTCCTCTCCTCCCCACCTCTGAGGAGGGAAGGCAAACATGCCAACCAAGGGTAGCAGCTCTAGGGAGGCTGAGTTTGATTTTTGAAGGAGAAATTTTAGGCTTTTTAAACCCACTCTTCTCTCACCCCTCAGAAAGGTCACTGAACTCGTCTTTTACCCGATCATCCGAGGTTGAAGATGGAACCTGCTTCTCACCCAGTTGCCCTGGGAAACAAAGAATAGGCTCTGGTTACTAACACTGAGCACAGAAAGGGCCTCACCTGTAAGGAGGCACTGTCCCTGTCTAAGGACACAGCCTTCCTTACAACAGCCAAAAGGCCTCTGCCCTCAGTTTCCTCCATTCTCACCCCCGACACTCACTATGCCAGTCTCTGTCCAAAAGAACAGGAGGCACCATATCAGCAAGCTGACCCTTCTCGGATTCAGGTTATTGTTCTAGGTGAAAATAAGCCCACTCTGGATAATTTACAACAGTTTAAAGGCAACTGTTATCAAAAGAGGTATACATACACCTTATAAAGCCAAGCATTCTAAGATGTCTGTGACGTCCTCCTAGGGCCTTGCTTGGAGTCCATCTCTGTTTTATTTCTAGCTGAACCACAGGGGTACCTGAATTTTTTTTTTTTAAATGTATAAGATTGTTTTGCCTGTATACATGCCTAGTGCCAGCAGAGGCCAGAAGAGGGCCTCAGACCCCTGGAACTGGAGTTATGTGAGCTGGGAACTGAACCCAGGTCTTTTGCAAGAGCAGCAAGTGCTCTTAACTGCTAAGCCATCTCTTCAACCCTCCTGCCTTTTTTGAGACAGGGTCTCTCTAAGTAGCCTTGGCTCTGTCCTGGAACTCTCTATGTAGACCTGGCTGGCCTCAAACTCACAGAGATCTGCCTGCCTCTGCCTTCCCAAGTGCTGAGATTAAAGGCGTGCACCACTATGCTCAGCAACCCTCTTTCCTGCGTTTTTAAAGAGCCCCAATGTGGCTTTGTAGGTGGGAACCAGCTGAGCACCCGTAAGTGGTCATGAAAACCAAAATATGAAGGCAAGAGGCAGGCAGGAAGCTGGCCCCAACTCTCCCAACACGATGCCTAGGAACAGCTGCACCCAACCCACAGCACGTGTGGCCACAGAAGGGCCAGTCAACAGAAGAGGCTACCACACTGGCCCACACTATGGTAAAGTAGCAGCCTCATTGTCTGCCTCCATATCCTACAGACAATAACCCCATTCTTCTCTCTCCCTCAGTTCCCTCAGCCTACAAGAACAACCAGTACCCTGTGGTCTAAGGACAGGCTTAGAGGAAGACCGGATGCCAGATGAGCATGTCATTACAGAAACTGTTGAATCAGAGGCCTGCTTGTGAGGGAGCAAGAAGTCAAGACAGGCTGGTAGGACCATCCTATTCTTAAGTACTAGAACAGCCACAGTTCCTATGGGAAAGCACTGAGGCTAGATCCCCATCTTCTCCTACCAGTTTCCTTTGCTATACCCTGACCTAACCCCAAACAGTACAGACATCCACTTTCTGCTGAAGACAACCTTGGACAGGATACTGAATCCTGTTCTAGCATAAGCCACAGATGCTTCTTACCTGGGGCTTCACTGGGAGCCAAGTTTGGCTGAGTAAAGGGGCCTATCCCAGGTCCCACAGAGTCTCCATGTGAGTGCAGCAGGGCCACATCCACATTGGGTAGTGTCTTGGTCTCAGATCCAACTTGGGTTTCTCTGCTCTGGCAGAGCTGAGAGGCAGCTCCAGTGGGGTTTAACTCTGAGTTCTGGGCCAGCCGTGGTGATATCTCCTTGCCCCATGCCCATTTCACTGCTAAAGCACTGTCCAAAAAGAGAGCTCTGCAGCTGGAGTCTGTGTCCATGGTGAAGTCATGGCCCTGGTCGCAGCCCCACACAGCCTGGATGATGCCACAGTACTCAGAGGACAGTGCCCTCTGAAGGCTGGGCAGAGACCCACAGTTGGCTGCATGTTCATGTACCCAGCCTACCAAGCTGTGCAGACACCGAGGGCTCGAGGTGATCAGATCAGCTGAGGAGAATCAACAGAGATGTCAGTCTCATGGTGGCCAACACTAGGCCCAACCTGGAATGCCCACCCTGTCATGAACAGCACTCACCCATACATGCTCCCTCCTCTGCCACTGTGGGAGGCTGAACACCAACCCTGCAAAGCATCAGTGTGGCCACAGATTAGGAGCCTCTCAAGGTCACAAACCTCCCCAGGAACCCTCCCCTAGCAGCCTTGTCCCCTCTCCTATTGATAGCTCTGCACCCTCAAACCTCTGCAAACCTTGCCACCACAGCACCTCACTGTAGCACCAGGAGAGGCTTATACTGGCTTGTGTCCACCCCACAAGTCACTTCCCTAAATCAACACCCAGAACACACAGTGATGACCCCTGAAGGTCCCAAGAAATCCAACAAGGGCCTACTTTGTACAAGGCTTCCGCTGGCCAGCTGGGGAGACATTGACTCTCTGTAAGAAGGACCTGAGGAGGCTGTGGCACTGATAGAATTGTGTGTAGCAGTTCTTGCAGACAAACTGAGGCAGGGCTGGGTCCTGGTGCACAGCAACACCCAGCAGACGCTGGAAGTCCCTAATGAAGACACGCTCCCCTGGGGACAGTCTCTCTGAGGTCTCCCCAGGCACTCTGTCAGAGATACTGCGGAGGCTCCGTGAGGAAAACTTCCCATGGCAGAGGCGACAGTGCCCCATGGCAAAAGTTCGGCCTGCTCCTGAGCAAAGAAGCAAATGTGGCAATAAGTAAGGAACTTACAATGTGAGGCCTGCACTTCCCACTAGCCTCCCGACACCTAAAGCAGAGAAATGTTCTCCCTGGGTTTTCTAAACACACTAACAGCTGGGCTCAGGAGCTGGCCTTCCTCACTGAACACTCAACTTTTGAAGGGATACTGTCAAGAAATCTTTCAAATATTTTTTGAGATGGGGTCTCACCGTGTAGCCCAGGCTAGGGCTCATAATCCTCTCCCTTGGCCTTCTAAGGGCTGGGATGCCAGGCATATGCCACTGTACCCAGTTCCTATCAAAGAACCCCAGATGCCTCCAGTGAAGATGAAACGTAACTTTTGCTCACACATCCTGATCCTCAAAGTGTGTCCCAGCTGTGCCTCAAGAAACTGACTTACTGTCCTTCCATAGGTGTCCTGTCTGCAGAATGTGGACAATGCCACCACCTCATTGCTTGTCCCTAGGACTAAGGACAGCATGCATAGGAAAGGCATTCTCGAATGGTTGAAGAGCACTACACAAATGTGATACACACTGATGCTGTTACCCTAACTGCTGCTGCTTATACACAAACTCTCAGCCAGACAGGGCACACGTAATTCATTTAACTTAGTTCTCATCACAAGTTGTGGGTCTGTTTTAACCAACAAGAAACTGGGATTCAGAGAAGTTAAGCAATTACCCTAAGAGTACATAGCACGAAGAGCTGTCTGACTTCAAATCTTAAGCACTAAATAGCAGCGACACTGGGCAGGAAAAGATCGGCTGTTTGGCCAAAAGTCACTGCAGTAGAAGTTAGAGAACCCAGGTCCTCTGGAATTAGAATGCCAGAGGACGCCCAGAACCCACCTGCCTCGTCTGTACCGTCCTCGCCTGTGTCCCCGCAAGAGCGCGTCGAGCCCCAGCTGAGTTGCGCCGCCGCCCCGTCAGCGCTCGCTCCGCCGGTGCGAGAAGAGCGGCCCCGAGTCCGACCGCTTCCACAGCTGCCGCCCGAACTCCCGCGCTGCCGAGCCGTCCCAGGCGACAAGAAGCGGCCGAGCCGATCCCGCTTCATGGTGGCTGNCGCCGCTTGATCCCTGCTCCGTGCTATTCGGTGTGGCTCGGGCCACTGGATTCTACTTGACTGGACTTAACTCCTCTTACTCAGTACCGTTCAGCTGCACTCCGCCCGGCTACTCGGCTACGCTCGCTTCACCGCGATCTGAGCCGGCAGAAGCGAGGGGTGGAGCGAAGTGAGGAGCGGCCCGGGAGCGACAGTGGCCGCTGTTGTGTCGAGAGCCCAGAGTTCCTAGGGTCGCTCAGAACTCTCGACAGGCCCATGAAGGAGGGGCAGCCGGGAGGGTAAACTACCGCGGACTGAGGCACAGGCTTTGGCACTTAACAGAAAACCGCGAAACGAGGTTCTTCCCACCAGTCTTCTCGTCGAGACCCAGCACAGTACGCTCTAAGTAGCTGACAAGACCCACCCGGCCCCTTCTAATCTCTAAACCTAGGTCTGCGCGGCGGGGCGGGGCAGCCGGAAGTGTGTCTGGGTCCCTTCCGGTAGTGTGCGGTTCCCGCAGCTCCCTCAGCTGTGCACTCCACGTTCCGGTTCGGAGGCGCCGGCCCCGCCCCTGTCGCCGCGGCCTCCCCCGCCCGGCGCCATGGCCGCTGCGGCCGGGGACGGCGCGGCGAAGCCACTGCAAAGCGCCATGAAACTGGCCAACAGGGCCATCGAGCTAGACACCGGCAACCGGCCCCGGGTGAGGCTGGGAGGGGCGCGGCAGCAGGTCCGGGAGGCACCTGGCCAGTGGTGGGCGAGGGCGGGCGTGTGCGGGGATCCGCGCTTCCGACGCTCGCGACAGCTCTGGGACGCGCCCGGCCGGGCGGCTGTGGGCGCTCTGCGGGGACCTCGGACAGCTCAACTAGCACTTGGTCTCAGGTTTATCTGTTCAACGAGTCGGTGAAATAGAACCGGGGTTCTGTTTGCAAAGGACCTGTGAAACAGCCCTCCGAGATGTAGATGACAGACGTGTGTGTG
>LZPO01034768.1:155827-195865 GCA_001675575.1 Neotoma lepida
GTGTGTGTGTGTTCTTGATAGACACTGTGTAGACTGGCTGTCGGCTCATTCATGATGCTGCTGTTTGCAGTTGCCTTCAAAGGTCATTTATAAAGAAACGCAGGCACAGAAGGGGTGTGACCTGTCACTGAGAATGAATGCTAATTAAAAGGATGGCAACCAGGTGGGAGAGCCGGCCAGGCCACCCTGAGCTACCCTTGGAGAGGAAGAATCAGTGTTTGTCCAGTTCCCCAAGTTGGTTTTCTAGGACATCAGGTTCTCCCCACAAGACGAAAATCCTACCTGAAATCCATTTTATCCTAATCTCTGAAGTGTTCATTAAAGTCGGGTGATTTAACAGTGGATAAAACAAAACACATACATACTAGAGTGCATTCTGTCCAGAGCTGTCACAGAGCTCAGGACAGAGGGGTCACACAGTTGAAACCTGCAACTAGATGCTCTACTCTGAGCCAGAAAGTGAGATTGAGTGAGGAGCTCTTGTTCTCTCCTTAGACTTTCAGGAAGTATTTTTCATAAGACATGGAAAGACTGCTGATCTTTGAGCTGCACAGGAAGGGGACTTTGTTATACGGAGTGGAAAGTGGCATCACTGCTGAGGCTGCTTTACCAAGCCTCCTAACTGAAGCCCAGCTCCTTCACCTGCTGGAGAGTAAGGCAGTGAAAGGAGAGATGTGTCCAGCTGGGAACTCCCTAGTGCAAAAGTTCTGGGAAGAAATTTCCTGATTTTGTTCTCAGATGCGAACACTTTTTCCTTCAAGTCTAGACAGTGGAGATAGTCTCTGTCCTAGATGGACCATGACTCAAGTCTCGAAGTCTCTTAAAAATGAGGAGACACTGTTGATCGTGTGTTTTCCACATCCACTTGGCAGGCATGATGGGCACTTCCATCTACTAGCCTGACCCCTGCCATTCTCTTCCCTGCATACAGGAGGCATACATGGAATACCTGAGGAGCATTCACTACATCTCCCAGGTGTTACTGGAAGACGTGGAAAACACTAAAGGTATGCTTTCAGACTTGCTTCTTCTCTCATGATGGCAAATTTGTGGACAATTTAGCCCTTGATGGTCCCCAAAGCTGGAGGTCTCCTGTTTCTTTCCAGCCTGGTCATTATCATTAATATAGAATATCATAATGTAACATGGTGACATTGAAGGGCAGTATTATGGGCTAGGGGATAGATCATGGATTGACTCAAGGCAATGAAGAGTGAGCTGCACAAAAGAGGAGGCATTGCCAGCAGAAGTATATTTAAAATCAAAGAGAAGGAGGCAGTTGGAGCTGTGCTTTGTACGTCTTGGATGGAATGGAAAGGGAATTTTGGGAACCTCCCAGAGCTCCACCCAGCATTGGGAGGAGCAAAGACCTTGGATGTATGTTGAAGCAGAAACCAACCAGACCTGCTAAGGTTGATGGTGAGTTGCTAGCATCAGAGGATGTTCCAAACAGACGATGGACAACTCTATGTGTAAGGAGAGAAATAGTGAATTCCACTGTGGGGCTAGGGATGTAGTTCAGTTGGTAGAGAGTGCTTTCCTAGCATCCATAAAGCCCTGAATCTGGTCCCTGGCACTGGATAAACTAATGTGATAGCACAAGTCTGAAATCTTAGCATTTAGGAAAATCAAAAGTTCAAGATCGCTGGGTGCTGGTGGCGTGTGCCTTTAATCCCAGCACTTGGGAGGCAGAGGCAGGCGGATCTCTGTGATTTCGAGGCCAGCCTGATCTACAGAGTGAGTTTCAGGACAGGCTCCAAAGCTACACAGAGAAACTCCGCCTCGAAAAACAACAACAACAAAAAGTTCAAGATCATCTTCAGCTACATAGTGAGTTTGAGGCCAGCCTGGGCTACATGAGACCCTGTCTCAAATTTTAAAAAATTACAGAATTCCTGCCAGGTGGTGATGGCGCACGTCTTTAATCCCAGCACTCGGGAGGCAGAGGCAGGCGGATCTCTGTGAGTTCGAGGCCAGCCTGGGCTACAGAGTGAGTCCCAGGACAGGCTCCAAAACTACACAGAGAAACCCTGTCTCGAAAAACAAACAAACAAACAAAAATTAGAGAATTCCACTGTGAACATATAAAGTCTGAGATACAAGCAACTCTCTGGACAGAGGAACATAGTTAGGGAGAGCTAGTGGGGAACAAGTAAGCTCAGCTGAGTCCTAACACTTCAAAGATTGAGGCATCAGGACTAGCAGGAGGAACCTCAAGGGAAGTAATAACCCAAAGGATAGAAAAAATTTGAATGACTTGCCGTCTTTGGAAAAGTAGGGCTGGGCAAGGACAATATAGGGGAATTTGGATGCTAAAATGGAGGTGGAATGAAGAGAAGATGGAGTTGATGAGGAGTTGATTGTAAGGAGGAACAGGAGAGTGGGTCCAGGAGCTGAGTGGACTTGGCAAAGTACAAGGAAAAGATGTGTCTACTTATATAAGCAGGCCCATGGAGGGAAGGGAGCAGCACAGACACCTGTGGGTCAGGGATGGAAGGGTAGAAGTGCCCACTGCAACACTTGCCGGGGAGCAAGTCTGTGGTACAGGCAGCTAAGTAGGTGGTGGGCCAGGAGAGTCTGTAGCACGCATGTCTCTGTGCAGTAGCCATGAGGGCTGCATGGGGAGAGTCAATCTGATGCTTGGCTGCCAATCATGTGTGTACATTGTTTTGAGCCACAGTGAGATGAATAAAGGTGAGCTTGCCTAACTTACAGTTCCTTATTCTTAGTAAGAATGTGAGTCATGGTGGAAGGACTATAACCAACTCCCATGTTCCTTCCCTAGAAGCTGGGGAAACTGTGCCCCCTGAGACCTCAAAGATGCTGAAGCTGGCTGAACAGTGTCTGGAACGGGCCCAGTCAACAGCTACCAAACTTGGTGGGTACCCAAAGAAGGGAGCTCTTGGTATCTGCTTTGTGGGATGATCCCTAGCCTGCTGACCAGGGTGCTATACATGACTTGCAGGGAAAATATGCCTGAAGCCAGCTGTACCTGTGGCTCCTCCCATCCCCTTGCCCACCAGCCGACACCGCAGAGTGTGTTCAGATGAAGGAGGGAAACTCTCCCCTTTCCTGCCTCCTGAGATCTTCCAGAAGCTGCAGGTGGCAGAATCACAAAACTCTAAGAAGTAAGATGGACAAGATGGGAGGTGTGCTAAGCTCTGGATGTTGTTGGAGGCTGAGCAAAAGTGAGCTTCCCTTGGGGTAGTTAGTTAAAGTGGCCCCCAGAGTAGACACACCCCTTGCCTGATAGGAAGAAATACCTGCATCCTTCAAAAAGTTAGTGGCAAACAAAGATAGCCATATAGAAACAGAAATGATGAGGTAATGGTTACAGAACAAACCTGTGAAGATTTCAGGTAGTTATCAAGCACATGTCAAACAACACTGAGCTTTGTGTAGAAATACAAAACTAAGTTTGAAAACACCTGAACAAGAAATTCTAAAGTCAGAGCCAGCAAATATTAAATGAAATAGAAATGAAATCAAAATGCTGAAATTTGTGTTTTAAAACTAGTTAGGTAGGCCAGGCATGGTGGCACATGCCTTTAATCCCAGCACTTGGGAGGCAGAGGCAGGTGGATATCTATGTATTCGAGGACAGCCTGGTATACAGAGTAAGTTCCAGGACAGCCAGAGCTACACAGAGAAACCCTGTCTCAAAAAAACCAAAACCCAAAACAAACCTAGTTAGGGAATCTAACGCCCTCTTCTGGCCTCCTTGAGCACCAGGTGCACACATGGTACATAGATATAAATGCAGGCAAAAGACCCATACACATAAAAACAAAATAATAATAATAAATAAATAAGAACTAGATAGTTGAGAATGTAGCTTAATGGTAGAATGCTTCCCTAGCATGCATGAAGCCCCGGATTTGATCCCTATTACTGTCTGTAATCCCAGTACACAGGTGAATCAAGAGGATTAGCTATTGAATTTGTGGCTAGCCTGGCCAGGGGAGGTAGCATATGCCTGTAATCCCAGAACTTGGAAGGTAAAGGAAGGAAAAATCATGAGATCAGGGCCTGCCTCAACTATATAGCAAGTTCAAGAACAACCTGGGCTACACTGTCTTAAAAAAAAGGAGGGGGAGGGCTGGGCAGTGGTGGCACATGCCTTTAATCCCTTTAATCCCAGCACTCAGGAGGCAGAAGCAGGCAGATCTCTGTGAATTTGAGGCCAGTCTGGTCTACAGAGCAAGTTCCAAAACAGCCAGGGCTACACAGAGAAACCCTGTCTCTAAAATCCAAAATAAATAAATAAATGTGTACAGGTTTATAATAACAGAGTAGAGACACAGATGGAGAGAGAAAAAAATAGGCAGAGCTAACTAAAATCTAGATGTCACAGAAACAAGACATAAAAGAGGAAAGACAGAAGGCCTAGCATGTTTGTTTAAGTTCTAGAAAGAGAAGAAAGATAATGGGAGGAGAGCATTGTTTGAAGATATAACAGCAGAGAGTTTTCTACACTAATGAAAGATACCAAGACACAGATGCAGGAAACTCAGTGAACCCAACATGGGTGAATCAGGCTCCTCTTACTATACATCCCAGAGGTACCTTTATCCACCAGGTTCCTCAGGCCCTACCTGTCTGTGTGTGCAGCTTCAGCACTGGGGCAGATACAAACATCAACTTCAGGATGAATCTTTCCTCCTCAGTCTTCTCCATACACTTTTGCCTGCTAACTCTGAAAGCAGGGAGGTGTGTGGCATGCTGCAGTTTTCTTACTGAATAGACATATCTCTCCCTTTAGTTGCAGATGCATCTTGCTGTTTGGAACCCTGTAGTAACTTCCAGGAGTTCCATGTTATTGCCACAGATATAACATTTTCATAAAAATCCAGATGTCCAGCTTCTCTTGACAAGCCCCGAGTTCTAGCATTACTAACGCCCATGTTTTGGCAACAGATCTCTAGCTTGTCCTCGACGCCCCCTCTGCATTTCTTCCTGCCTTCATCACCATCTTCTTTCATCTTAGTCTTAGAACGAGGTCAAGAGGGGTGTAAGGATGGTTGCTCAGGTCACTAGAACATTCCTGGACTTCTGTGCATGGACAGCAGCTTGTCCCTGTTTTTAGGGAGCTAACACCACTGGAGAAGGCCTCCTTACAGAACCAGAAGCTGAGGGCCACATATGAGGCCCGGATGGCTCGTCTGGACCCCAGCCAGGCCATGCAGAAGACATCACTGGTGAGCAAGGCCCAGAGAGGAACTGGGCTGGTCAGGGAAGGAACAGGGCATTGAGGAACTGGACCTTACTTCTTCCTTCTTTCCTTAGACCCTGTCTCTACAGCGGCAGATGATGGAGAATCTGGTGATTGCCAAAGCAAGAGAAGAGACGGCATCCTTAAGGAGAGATGAGAGTGAGGTCTTGAGCTGAGGGTGGAGAAGGGGCAGAATAGGGAGAAGGAACCAGGTGCCAGGTAAGTGTGGGACTATAAGCCTTCCCAGCAGTGAAGCAGGAGATTAACCTTTACACCGTTCCCAAGGATCTCCTTAGGCTCTGCCTTCCTGGCCTCCCCAGGACTACTACTCTCCACCTTCAGGTCTGCCTTCCTCGGAACAGCCCCTTCCTGAACTAATGGCTGGCTGTTCTCCTGGCCTTGTCCAGTAGTGGACTCATCTCTAGAGGGCAGAAGCAGCCTTCCCTACCTAGACCCTTGGGACATCAAGGGTATTGGAGGAGTATGGAGCAGATGAGGCATGGGGCAAGGGTGCAGGTCCACTCAGGTCAGACACTACTGGCCCCTTGACTCTGTTACCCCAGCTCCAGCGGAAGATGGAGGAGCGCCGCCTGCGCCTTCAGGAGGCTGCCAACAGGTGCATCTCTTCCCTGTCTCATAGGCATGCTGGGAGGCCTGGAAAGGGCTTCCTGAGCCCATAGGTCCATCCCTGTTGCCAGCTTGTCTTCCTCCTCAGGAGATTCTGCAGTCAAGTTGCTCTGACCCCAGAGGAGCGGGAGCAGCGAGCCCTCTATGCTGCCATCCTGGAATATGAGCAAGACCATGTGAGTCCTACTGGTCCACGCAGAGAAATGGCAGAATCGGGATCACATGGGCCTATAGGAGTTGGTTCCTTCCCAGACCCCAGGGCAACCCCACACAGTCCTTGCAGGGCATCCCATTGTGGAGATCCGACTGTGCTTTCCTCCAAGGTCCTCTGTCCTGCAGGACTGGCCAAAGCACTGGAGAGCCAAGCTCAAGCGGAGCCCAGGGGACCTGTCAATAGTGACCAGCCTGGTCTCCCACTTGCTCAGGTATTCATAGAGCCCATTCCCCAGCCTGGGGTTCTTCTTGCTAGATGATGGGGAAGGAGTGAGAAAGAGAGGAGATTAATTAGAAAGCCTAGGCTACGGAGACCTAGGGGGCAAGGGGCTCCTGCAGAAGGGCCCTTTGTGCTGATAGGTTTTCGTTGCCTTCCATTAGCTTCTCTAGATTGGATAGGTCACACTTTACTTATAATAGTCACTAATAGGAAATAGCAGAGAAGTTCTCTCTCTGAAATCTTTCATAGTGTGGCAATTTTTGTACAAGTAATGTCACAGATGAGGGCATAAGGCCCAGGTGACTGAGATCAGTTAATAGGAATTGAACTCAGATTTCTAAGCTTAAGGGTAAAAAGTAGATTGAGGCCCTGCCTGGCTTTGAGAGTGGCTGCTATGGTGCTCACTGTTTGCTGGAGATGAGAAAAATGCATGGGTATAGCAAGCCCACCTAGGTAGACTCTTCAGGGCCCAACTGCCTCTTGCCTGTTCTTCTCCTGCAGCCTTCCTGATCACCCAATCTCCCAGCTCCTGAAGAAGCTACAGTGTGCAGTGTACAGTGCACTGTACCCTATTGTGAGCCGGGCTGCCATCAGTGCTGTGCCTGCCCCCGGCTGCTGCTCCCTGCCCCCGGAAGCCAATGGCCTACTGGCTCCTGGGAGCCGGCGCCTTCGATCCTCCCAGAGCCTCTACTGCATGCTCTCCCCTTCAGAACCCAGTGCAGCCCCACGATCTCTGGATGGACCTCCTTCCACACCTTCTAACCCCACACTTCACTCAGGCCCCATGGACAGAGAGGCAGACAGCAGCCCAGCAGGGCCTTCCTCACCCCTGGTAGATGCTTCATCCCACTTGCCAGACAAGGACAGCTCCTTTGAGGACCTGGAACAGTTTTTGGCTATATCTGAGCCACAGACCCCAGGAGCAAAGAGGGAGCCCTTGCTGGAATGTCTGAAGAGCACAGTGAAGGACATTCACAATGCCATCGGTGAGCCTGCAGGGCACCAGCACAGGAGCTGTTCCAGTTGTATCTCCCAGCCCTCAAGTGCAACTTGCTGCCCTGGACAGCAAAGACCTATGTCCACCCCACCCATAGGAGCAAGCATTCAGTCCAGAAGAGTAGGCCCTACCCCCCACTCCTAGTCCCCAGGTGGAGCTGGTATGGGAGTCAGGGATGTGGTGCCTGGCATAGCTTTTTATCATAAGGTGGTCTGGCTGTGCCTGCCCCAAGGCTTCTAGACATTCTATGAACCAGTGAGGAAAGCTCAACAGCCTGGGACCTTACTATTCTCAAGTTCCTGGGGTTTCTGTAGACTTAGAAGCCAGTCCTTTTCAGAAAGGGGCCATCATCCCCTGTCTTTGGCAGACCCTTTCGCTACATGGGAACTATGTATGACCAAGTCAGTCCACAATAGGAAGAGCTAAGACCTGGCCCCAGGCCATATGACATAGGATAGGCAAGGGATAGGTATGGGAGGTTGAACAAGTAGAATAACCAAGTAGAACGATGCCCCCCCCTCAAGCCTAGATGCTACCTGTAGCTTATTTGCACAGAAGCTGGATCTGGGGAACAGGGCACCCTGACTCTGAACTTAGAGCTTCTAAAGAGGTGGGGGCAGGTAATAGCACATTTCGACATCTCCAACTCTGCTTCTGGCAGATAGACTGCTCTCGCTGACTCTTTTGGCCTTCGAAAGCCTGAATACAGCCACCTCCAAAGACCGCTGTCTGGCTTGCATCGAGGAACCCTTCTTCTCCCCACTGTGGCCCCTGCTGCTAGCCCTTTACAGGTACTGCCTCCAGCCTAGCTCACCATCCCCATGAGCTGGAGTCTCCACCCCACTCTCCCAGCGGCTTGTCCCAGCGGCTACCCTCAGGTGTTAAAAGTTTGTAGGTGGCTGTGCCCACCTCCCTACTTAGTGATAGTCGGGCTGTTTGCTCAAATACCTGAGCAGCTCTCATAGGACTGAGCTCCAGAGATCCCAAGCCCTGCTTGTCTCTGGACCAATGTCTCTATGGTGGCTGAACCTGGCCTCTCTGCTTTAGGAGTGTGCACCGTACCCAGGAGGCTGCTGTGAGCAGGAGCATGGAGCTGTACAGGAATGCACCCCCTACAGCCCTTGGCATCCCTGCCAAGCTCCTCCCACGTGTCCCTGAGGCTCAAGCCTCCACCTACCCCTACTGCACTGCGGCCCAGGAACTGGGGCTGCTGGTCTTGGAGAGCTGCCCCCAGAAGAAGCTGGAGTGCATAGGTGTGGGGATCTGAGGGGCCCAGAGGTTTGAGAGGTGGAAGATGGGGATGTCCCTTTCCTGCTAGCCTATAGGCCTGTCACCAGGCAAATACAGGGCAGTGCCTTTCAGTTTTCTCCAGTCCTGCATTATCAGGAGAGATTGGGCAATACCAGGAGACCCCTTGATGTAGGAAACAGCATAGTCCCCTCACACCAGGCCCTTCAGCTCTTCCTGCCCTTGCTAAACTCTCCTCTTCCACCCCCACCACATCACACCCCACTGAAGCCATTTTTCTGTACCACAGTGCGGACTCTTCGAGTCATCTGCATCTGTGCAGAAGACTACTGCCGTGCCCAAGAGGCCAGGCCTGAGGCTGGATCCCAGCCCCCAGCTGCTGCCATGTGAGTCCAGAATGGGGACACTACCTGGAGGTATACTAGTTTACGTTCCTGCCCTGTGACTGGCCAAAGAGGACCCTGGTGGCCCTGCTTCACTTAGCAGCCCCAGATTACATCACTGCAGAGTACAGCTCATTCCTACCAGAGACCCTGGACTGAGACGGGGCAAGGAGAAGGGCTCCCACCCCTCAACCATGTGTTCCAGTCCATCTGGACAAGTTGCTGTTGCAGTGCCCTCTGACTAGGCCAAGAGCTCCTAGGGATCCTGGACCCTGGTTAACCTGGTGAGACAGAGCTGCTCTGTGAGAGCAACTGCTCTCAAAGTCCTGCTTGGACTCCCAGGTGCATACCTAGAGGAAGCGGGGAAGGAGCACTTTCAAAGGAGACCCTTTTCCTGCACTGATTTAGCATTGGGGCTCCCTGGCACATCCAAGCCACACAGCCCTGGGCTCTGGAATGCTTGAGCCTACCTCTGACTCTCCTCAGCTCAGCTGTAACTGCATCCTCTGATCTGGAGTCAATGTCCTCCTCAGCTCTTGCATGAGCTCTGACCCTGCCACCTTGTCCCAAGGACCAGGATCAGCCTTGACACCAATCATTGTAGACCAAGGGTCTATTACCCTGGCTCGCACCTCGAGTCCTACAAGTAAATATCAGAATCAAGTATTAGGTGACCCATGAGGAGCTCAACCCAAGGGGGAGGGGGGGTACTCCTCACCCGCTCTAAGATTGGGTTGCTATTCCATCCTCATCACAGAGCCTGCCTCCCCTGCCCTCTTTACCCATTTTATAAAGAGTTCCCAGACTAAATGTTTGCAAATCACAGCTTTGGCCCAAGCCATGTCCCTGTGGGTGGCAGGACACTGAGTAGGTACAGCTGGTGTGTGGAGCCTCCCTGGCCCATGGGCAAATGGTCAGACCCAAGCCATAGCTTCAGGTTCCAGCTGCCTCCTTGCTCCTTGGTCCCCATGCTCTTCTGAGAAGCTCTTCATGTGTACTCTAACTAGTACCTAGACCTGCCCTGGTGGGGGGCAAAGGGCCTACTGCAGAGATAGTTATCTTCCAGTCTCAGCCATTTGCTCCTAAGTTCCCAAAAGCATGTGAGACCACAGCCAACTAGAAAATCAGAAGAGGCTGTCGGGTATCCTGCCATTGATATGCTATTTGGGCCCAGTGTTAATACGGCCAGGAGGTCTCCTGTGCTGTTTAGGGGGTGGGAGCACAGGAATTGTAGTCAGTCTGGCCAAGATGGCTCCAGAGAGCCAGGGCAAATGTCCCTTTTGGCCCTAGGCCCACTGACCGCTTTGCCTTTGCCCTTGCCCTGCAGTGGTGCTGATGACCTGCTGCCCATCCTGTCTTTCGTGGTGCTGAGGAGTGGCCTCCCCCAACTGGTGTCAGAGTGTGCGGCCCTGGAGGAATTCATTCACGAAGGGTAGGAAGGAGCCCCAGGCTAGTGGGTGATTAGGAGACTGACATGCACTCCCCAGGGTGGGGAAGGGCTTCCCCAGGTGTGGGAAGAGCTGGGAACAGAGCAGCCTTGGCAAGGGGGACACGGGATCCTTACCCCCAGACCTAATGCAGTGGCTGTGATAGGCTGTGGGAGCTGCAAGGGAGGCCTGTATCTCCACCATCCCTTTTGGACAGCCCTCTGAGGTCCACCTGTGCACAAGGCATCCTATTAGCATGCTCCATAGCCTTCAGAAGACCCTAGGTAAGAGGTAAAGGGTATCCCCTGAGCAGCATCTGCCTGGGGAAGAGCAGTATACACTGCAGGGCCATAACAGGGCCAAGACTGGCATGGGGAAAGGCTTTTCCCAACCCAGCTCCCTAACCTTAGCTGTGGCCACATCATTGTCCAAGCAAGTAGGGAATATGTTGCCCTCCAGAGGACTAGGCTGTACATCTCTCCCCTCCAGGTGACACGTCTCTTTTTCACACAGGTACTTAATTGGAGAAGAAGGGTATTGCCTGACATCACTGCAGAGTGCCCTAAGCTATGTGGAACTTCTGTCCCGGGGACGGCTGGACAAGTAGTGGTGGCTGGACCTCCCAGGCCAAAGGAGCCACAGGACCTCCACACTGCACTATATATCTGGTTTGGGGCCAGCCTGCTGTGGTGGCACTCTATAGCTCTTGCCCACTTTCCTAACCACACATCTGTCCTGGAGGCCTAGGGTAGTGCCTCTCCTTCAGCAGGACATGGCTGGCTGAGTCAGGCCTGTTCTGTCCTGGGCATGCCTCTCAGACTGCATAGGAGAAATCTGTAGCTGCTGTTCCTTGGGGAACCTGCAACACTGATGGGCCCCCAGTAAACCTGGGTGGCCCTGGCCTGTTCTCATGGACACTAAACAGCCCCTACTGGGGCATCAACACAGAAATGGGCACTAGGAGCCTTGCTAGGGCAATCTGGGTTTATACCCCTCCAATCTCCTGAGACAGCCAAAGTTTGTGTGAGCCAGTTTCTTGTTAGTCGATAACAAGAACTTTACCCTTACCCAGAGGACTGGGTGTAGGTAGTATGAGGCTGTGCTGTTTATTTATCAGGCAGCAGCTGCCCTGCTCGCTTTTGCTGACCCAGGTATCACCGCCCATGCCTGGGATATGAGCCTCTCTCCTACCGAGGTCCAGGACATCCTGCTCTGGGGTTACCCTGGTTGGGGACAGTGAACATTCAGGACACTGGATAATACATACAGCTGTACAGCCTCTCCAATGTCAAGAGTCCAAGGGTCAGCACCCTGACTGTTATATGCCCCCAAGTGGCCACCAACTCAGCCTAAAATAAAGAAGTGACTCCATCTGAGTCCATGTGACTTGCTCATTGACCCACTGGGCAGGCAGAACTCGGGCAACATGGACACCCTCTCTCTGCCAGTCTCCCAGAGATCACAGATGACAGGGTAATGAGGGGCTACAGCCCACCCCCAGACCCTCTGCATAGAAGCAGTATCTTTCTAGGGCTGTTCCCAGCAAGCAAAGTGTGGACATCACTCTCTAGGATAGCAGAGGTCTGCAGGGTATCATTAGGAGGCTAGGATTAAGTCACTACTATAGTTCTGAGCCTACAGCATTCTCCTGAAGTTGTCTCAGGAATCTTTATCCTACTCAAACACATAGGAATTCCTTGCAGTACTTCCACATGTAGGAACATATAGTGATGCCCTGTGACTATACTGGGGCCCTAAGAGGATGTAGGCATCCAAGAACAGGCAGCATCTTCCAGGGAGTCAAGCTGCCCCAACTAGGAAAGGAAATGCCCATGGCAACTGGGGTTGCTGTAAGGAGGTAGGAGGCAGGACACTGAGGGAATGTTCCAGTCCCAAATCACCAGAAGTGGTAGTGGGATTGTTGGAGATTCTTGGGGAAAGGCTATATATAACTTTTTGTTTTGTTTTGTTTTTTTGTTTTTTCGAGACAGGGTTTCTCTGTGTAGCTTTGTGCCTTTCCTGGAACTCACTCGGTAGCCCAGGCTGGCCTCGAACTCACAGAGATCCACCTGCCTCTGCCTCCCGAGTGCTGGGATTAAAGGCGTGCGCCACCACCCCCCAGCTTATAGTAACTTATTTATTGGGCATTTACTGAACACTTCTGCACCAAACCTGCAGGTAATGACTTTCTTGACCTCACAAGGAAATAGATAACATGCCTCTTTGAGCCTGGTAGGCTGATTCCAGAGTCTAGTCTGCAAATGGTGAATAGAAGCCTGGGACCATGACACCAAAAGCAGATGGTGAGCCCAGGTTGGCCTGGGCAGGACAACCCAGTTCCTGGGGCACTTGACCTATGAAAGAAACTTCTGTAGAGTAGGAATGAGCCAGAAGCCCCTAGCAGTTTCCTCCCACTAGCATCAGGAATAGACAGGCTGGTGCCAACTTTTACTGTCTCACACTGGGAGATTTCAACCTCATGTCCAGCTGCTAGTGAGGCACAAACTGTGTCTCAGCTAGGCTGGAGAGATGCTCAGCAGTTAAGAGCACTTGCTCTTGCAAAGGACCAGGTTTCAATTCCCAGAACCCACATAGTAGTTAACAACCATCTGTAACTCCAGTTTTCAGGGGATCCAATGCCCTCTTTTGGCCCCCATCAGCATGCAGACAGAACATGCATTTTATGTGTATGGACACATAAAAATAAAGGTTCAAACAAACAAAAACTTGTGTCTTGGCTGACTTGGGTTCTGGGCACTGCAGTCTCCTAGAGGCTCATGCTCCTGTGAAGTATACAGACCTTGGACATGAATGCCAGGTAACTATGGGGCCTTATGATATGTTAACGTACCTGCTGTGGGCCTTGGCTTTAATAGTGACAAGTCAATTTTAAAGCCCCACTTCACAGAAGCATGGACAATGGGTTGTGTTAAGTACGTCCTGGTCCTGAGAGCACCTGTTGGGCTGGGATCAGATCAGACTATATTGCAGCACAACCCTGGGAGGACTAGACAGTGCTATTCAGCCTACCATGGCACTAAGAGGAGGCAGATTTGTGTTCAGGTGACGTGTGTGTGTGTGTGTGTGTGTGTGTGTGTGTGTGTGTGTGTGCGCGCGCACTAAGAGTCATTTTTGTTTACAACTGAAACTCAGAATTCAAAATTTATTTTGCCTGTAAATTTCTTATAGACAAATCAGAAAACATATCAGCCAACATTCTATTGTTCTGATACTCTTTGTACAAATTAACCTTTTTTTTAAAAGACAGAGTCTCATGTATCCTAGGATAGCTTTTAGCTTGCTTTATAGCACGGACAATCTTAAATTTCTGATTTTCCTGCTTCTGCCTCCCAATTGATGAGACTACAGAGCTTTCTACCTTATGGGTTTTATGTAATGTTGTAAGTGGAAGCCAGGGCTTTGTACATGCTAGGCAAGCCTTCTCACAACTAATCCACAGCACCAGCCTCCCACATGGACCTTAATGAGCCAGTTGTCATCCAGTTTCTGCTGTCCACAATGTCACTAGGAAGACCAAGTCTTCAAGGATCACTTTGTACCTTCTGAGGCATTTGCTTATTCTAGGCACAGCTTTCTCAGGTTGGTTTGGGCTGAGTTTTCTCAGCAATGAAGCTTTCCACTGAGTTTTTCCTCCAGCTCACACACCAGCAGGTCTGGATTTTCTGGAAAGATTCCAGTTGAACTANAACAAAAATTGTCATAAATTTCCCACCAGCAGTTTTGATTTCCTTGGCATGGTGTTGGGCTCCATAGCTGGACCATGAAATCCAACTTCTTTTCTTGCATCAGCAGTGGGTGGGAGGTGTCTGACTTGAACACCTTGAATTCCTCACACTTCTTACCATTGGGCTTCATGATCTGACCAAACATGAATTTGTCCTTGTAGAGTACCAGCTTAGAAAGAGGCCCAGCTCTCAACAGAGCTTGTTATATTGTGGTGGCTGAAGGAAAAAACAAGGTGTATCTTTGGGTTAGTCATTTCTAAGCCATCATTCCTCCATAGAGCAGGGGTGAATGGCAATTCTGCTACTGAAAATCCTAGCAAAAAATAGCCTAAACTAAAAATTACAAAAACAGTAACAACTACTATTAGGCTATGTATAAAAAAAATAACAATACCTCTAAGCACAGGTGCCTACATGTGGTACCAGGACCTGAAATACAGGGATTTAAGAAAAATAAAAAAGGAAAAAGTTAAAGGCAAGGGACTCATAGGAATAGTGTGCACAGAAGTATAAAAAGGCAGAAGCATTCATTGGAGGTAAGAAGATGGGACAGGAAGGGTCAAAGGAGCAATGCTTGTTTGCAGAAGTTCTGCAAACTTTGTTGCTGGTGGAAAGAGTTAAAGTGGGACACTATCAGTTGATGAAATTCCTGGAGTTCATTAGTGAACTTCAGCTTCCTTCCCTGAAGAGAGAACTCTGGATCCCAGAACTTGGTCCCCATTAAAAAGAGCAATTCAGGGAGAATTAGATGCAAGGTGACCAGAAAAAATTCCTAGTAGCTTTTCAGCTTTGGAAAGAAATGAAATCAGTAATAGATAAAAATAACAGTTAAAATTAAAAATGAAAGTGATCAGAAAAAAGCAGAACTAATGCTGGCGATAGAAGAAAAATTAGAACCTAATGATATATTATCTACCTGGGCGGTGGTGGTGCACACCTTTAATCCAGCACTTGGGAGGCAGAGGCAGGCGGATCTCTGAGAATTTGAGGCCAGCCTGTTCTACAGAGAGAGTTCCAGGGCAGCCAGGGCTGTTACGCAGAGAAACCCTGTCTCAGAAGAAAACAAACAAAAAGATATATTATCTAACGTCTCTCTCTGTGGAGAGGTTGAGGGTTTTCCTCCTCCTTGTGCTGGGTTTGCCTCCCACCTACAGCTCCAGTTTCCCCCGCTGCTTTGCTTCATTTCTTTCTGAGGTTGTTGGGAAGGTTTCTTACCCTCCATAAGAGAATTAACTCCTTTTAAGTCAAGGTAGAGGTCTCCCAGCCAAGAGACTTTGTATTAGCCCAAGAGATGAGAAAAGACATGGGAAAATTTTCTCTTTTTACAGGCGAGTGAAACTCCCAATCCTAATAACCTAATATGGAAATTATATACCCATTTCATTTAAGACTCTTAAGATCTTAAGCAGACTTGTGCTCAGTATGGAGCAACTGCTCCTTTCCTACTGTCTCTCCTTGATTATATTTCTGGGGAAGCTTTTCTTCCCTCTGACTGGAGGATCTTAGCAAAGACTTGTCTTACTGGGAGTGAATATTTACAGTGGAAGACTGATTATTCAGAAAGATGTCAGGACCACCAAGCTATTAGAAATCAACAAAATAATGTGCCCCTAACTTTTAAAATGCTAACAGGAGAAGGCATGTATAGTGATGTTCAACAAGAGGTCACATGTCCTCCTGAGGCTTATGGACAAATCAATGCTCTGGCTTTACAGGTGTGGCATAAGTCACCAGATTCTGGAAAAAAGACAGAGGAACTTTCTAAAATTGGACAGGGGCCTGAAAAGCCATATTAAGATTTTGTTTCTCACAGGGCGGTGGTGGTGCACACCTTTAGTCCCAGCACTTAGGAGACAGAGGCAGGTAGATGTCTGTGAATTTGAGGACAGCCTGGTCTACAGATCGAGTTCCAGGACAGCCAGGGCTACACAGATTTTGCTTTTTGTTTTTTGCAGTCAGCCAATCGCCTGATGGTTGATAGAGAGAGAGAGATGCCTACTGTGGGTACCTAAAGGAGTCAATCTGTGGAAGATGGACAAAGAGGTTCCAAAGCATCTGCAGAGGCTACACCTGAAGAAAGGAAGAGAACAGGGTGACAGAATTGTCAAGCAGTGAAGAACGGAGTCTGCCTACCAACAACGACTCAGGTGAAGAAACTAGTGACTGAGGGAAGAGACTTGGTGAAATCTTAGGGGAAGGGTGTGACTGAAGAAATGCTCTTCCTTGCTGTGCTGTCTCTGTTGACTGCATCCGTTACTGCTGAGACATATTGGGCTTATGTACCTGATCCTCCTGTGCTTCACTTTGTTAACCGGGAAGAGAATAACATGCCTGTTCATGTCAATGACTCTTGAGATTTGGGTGTCCACCCCCCACTGCTGATCATATTGTTCCCTAAGCAGAGACAGTCATATGATAACTTAAGTACTGATGTTCACACCTTGTATGATGAAATATTAACATTCAACATTCAAAGTTAGATAAATTGCCCTCTTCCATTGCTGCACAAAACTTGGAAAAGATTTTTGGTCATGATTTTTCAGTCCCTAATTGGATTTCTAAACTATGGTCCATAGGAATGTTGCTGGGAAGCTTTTTGCTGGTTATACTGCCTTAAATTTGATTTGCTACTCCATATCTGCATTAAAGATTGACTTGCATACCCTAAAATTAAAAAATAAAAAAGCAGGAATTGCAAGGAACCATGGAGTTGGCCTTGCCTACCTGCCTTCAGAGGCATGCATCATAGGTTTTTCAGGTTAGAGTCCATGGCTCCTGGGGCACAATGTGCCTTCCAGTTTCTGAGAAACTGATGCACTCCCTCAGGAAGTGAAGTGTTCAGGTCGCTTTGTGTTTGTTTCGATGCATGTTCCCTTAGTAATCAAGGAAGGATGGAAGCTTGACAGAACAATTGGTCTTAGACATTAATCTTTTGCACCTTGGAGTGTTTGCAAATTTCATTGTATCCTGGCAACTACACCTGTATTGATCCTGGCAATTGCTATTATATTCTGTTTCTGATAAAGGTATAAAAGGTCTGATTGCTCTAACTAAAATTGTCACAGCCTCAGTCTTGCTATGGCCCTTCCAACCAGCCTGATTTAGTTCCTTATGGCCACATCAGGTGACCTTGGCCCAGTAAGTAAGCTCAGGCACTTACCAATAATCAAACCTGGTAGGTGGCCCATACCTATAACTCCAGAGGCTCTCAAGTTCTAGGCCAGCTGAGCTACACAGCAAAACTCTTTAAAGAGGGAAAAAAATAGTAAGCAGTATAAAGTAAGTTAAAAATCACAACCAAAATCAAGAAATGAAAGTCAAAGCAGTAACAACTACACATGCATTGGATTGAAGAAAACCTTAGGAGACTGGCCAGTGCTGTACATGATGGTATAAGGAGAACACACTGTGAATGAAACGAGTAGAAGCCAGTGTACAGTCCTAGGCAAGACAAGTACGAACGGCCTTGATCTTGCAAATCTGCCTTGGTAAAACCAAGGTCCACAGAGGATATGCAGAGCACAGAAGACATGCAATGACATATTGCCCATGCTGGGAGAGCAAGAATGGTAAGTAGCAATGGATGCAAAACAAATTCCCTAACTTACTTCCTCAAATACATAAGCCATTTATATTGTTCATGCACCTTCCAATTTAGATCAGGTCCGTGAGGAGAGCTTGTGTCTACCCACCTCCTATCATCAGCTATGGCAGTTTCCAGGTTGGAATTGATGATAAGAGGCTGAGTCTGTCTGAAGATGTCTTAAATCAGTGCTGATGGTTAACAGGGACCTCGGCTAACGCTGTCAGAACTACATAAGACTTGCATGAGTATTCTATAACTATTCTGACAAACCACCACAAAATGGGGGGAGGGGTCTTCACACAATGGAAATGGACCCTTACAACTCTGAAGGCCACAAATCTAAAACCATTGTCATCAGGGCTGCACTTCCTGCCTCCACCAGCTCCTAGAGGCTTTCAGAATTCCTTGGCTTGGAGCTATATCCCATCTTTGGCTCCATCTTCATAGAGCTTTCTATATATAAAACTCTTCTTATAAGAACATCAATATTGGGCTGGAGAGGTGGCTCAGAGGTTAAAAGCACTGACTGTTCTTCCAGAGGTCCCGAGTTCAATTCCCAGCAACCACACGGTGGCTCACAACCATCTGTAATGACATCTGGCGCCCTCTTCTGTATACATAAAAAAATCTTTAAAAAAAAAAAAAAGAACATCAATATTATTAGTTTAAGGCTCATTCTAATCCAGAATAACCTCTTAGTTACAATTGGAAAAAACACATTAGCCCACTACAAGGCCTCACCGTTAGTTTAACAGAGTTTCTGTTTGTTTTTGCAATGTTAGAGATTGAAGATACTTGGGCACATATTGGGCAACTGCTCTACCTCTAAACCCCAGCCCCAGCCCCCAAGGCCTCTTCATTTTGATGCTAGCTCCCTCATCATACAGCACTGGGATCCAAAAGTGGCTTGAGACAAGACAGGCACAGAAACTTTATGATTTGGCCAAGGAAGTTTTAAACAATGTCACTGTGAGTTGAAGCAACCTCGAAAGCCAAACAATGTCCCCTTTGGATTGGTGTGGGCCCACAGCAAAAAGCTCAGTGATAGCCAGCAGGATGCCTGAGGAGAGCTGCCTACTTAGTTTCACTATTTTAAGTCCTTCAAATCTGAGGAATTCTACAAGAAAGCAGACACCTTCCCTATGCTGGGTCCTAGTTCATCAAAGTTGGCCTAGGTTTGGTGGCCTGGAGTGAGGAGAGGTACAGCCTGTCCAGGAAGGGATCTAACAAAAGCTACTGCTTGCATGAAGTATTTTAGGATTAAGGAGAAGGTGCCTCGGGTCCTGAGTGAAGCACATAAAACTGCAGCAAGTCAGGGGACGGTTCCCCTGAAGTCACCCGGACCAAGTCTTAGTGAATTCACAATCCAGGTTAGTTTTGAAGGCCTGTAGGTCACACAGTTAAGGAAGCACCTTGCCCTGGAGGGTGAACACCTTCATCCTACTTCAAATACCCCCTAACCGACTTTCTCAGGGACTGGGAAAGGGAGTCTGTTTTGTTGTTTTGTTATTTATGCTTATGAATGTTTGCCTGCATGTTTGTATGTGCACCAAATGTGTGCCAGGTGTACAGGCCAGAAGTGGTGTTGGGAGTTACAGACGGTTGTGAGCTGCCATGTAAGTTGCTCTTACCCACTGAGTAATCCTCCACCCCCACCCGTTCTAAATTGCACTTAAATACATGTATTTGAGCTCCTTTGGTCCATGATCCGCCAGGCAAGTCAGGCCCCGCCTTGCCAGTATTTGGCTATTCTGCGGGTTGGCTTGAGGAGCCGGAGTCCAGCCTGTTACTCAACCGGGTGAGGCTCCACTAGGTATCTCTTAGTGACCTGTATTATACACCCGCTGTGCACTCCCACTCCCTGGCCCCGAACTAGGTGATTAACGATCTTGGACTAGTTGAAAAACTAGAGACTTGGCGGCTGAGTTTCAGGGGACCTCAAAAGGTAACAGCAAGGCGGACCACCCTCTGCTTCGGCCAGGCCACGCCCACACCGCCATCCTCCTACTTAGCCGAAAGGGCGGCACCCGATTCCAGCCTCGCCCCCCGACGTCACGACCAAGGCCAAGGGGCGGGCTTGACTCTCCGCGGAAGCAAGAGGCTAGACCCAGGCCTAAGCGGAGCTCCCTGGGACTGCTGGGGACTAGCAGGTAGCACCGCCTCCCGCAGGGTCTACAGTATGGTCGGTCAGTGGGAAAGGGGCTCTGGTTGCCAGAGGCTCAGCTGGCGGGAGCGGGTATCCGCTGGAGGAGGGTGCTGTTGATACGAGGGCGCTCAGCAAGCGGGGCTGAAGGTCTCCTGGGGAGGGGAAGCTATAGATACCCTGGTCACCTGTCGGCGTCCTCATCTCCTGGCTGAAGGGGACCTTAGATTCCGAGACCCGCTAAGCTAGCAAGGGCTCTGTTTCCAGGTTGGAGGGGGCCCTGGGGTTGCTGGGTGCGGGCTAGGGAGTCGCACAGCTGAGGCGACATGGTCTCTAGTTTGACACCTCGTCCCGCGCTCGGTCAGGATGGGCAGCAGCTCGCTGTCAGAGGACTATCGCCTGTGTCTGGAGCGCGAGCTGCGGCGGGGCCGCGCGGGCGTCTGCGGCGACCCCTCGCTGCGCGCGGTGCTCTGGCAGATTCTGGTGGAGGACTTTGACCTGCACGGGGCGCTACAGGACGACGCGCTAGCGCTGTTCACTGACGGCCTGTGGGGCCGTGCTGACCTGGCGCCTGCCCTACACGATCTGGCCCGCGCCTTCGAACTCCTGGAGCTGGCCGCTGTGCACCTGTACCTGCTGCCCTGGAGAAAGGAGTTCACCACTATCAAGGTATGGTTTGGTGATGTTCCTCCACTCCCTTCCTTGTCCAGGCTGTTGGGGGCTGCCGGTCCTGTGCTGGAGAGTGTTCCCTGCTAAGGGGCCGTGGGCGTGTTGGGATGCAAGCCTACCAGGGAGTCATTCACCTAAAACTTACATCGCTGTCCTCAAAGTAGTCTGTCTCACTGCCCTAGTTGCTATGGAAATCCTAGGATAGACGTGGGTGGAAGGGTGAAGGAGGTACTTGATGTCCTATGGTCATCCTAACAACTCCAGGACGCAGACTGATCCCACCTGTAAAAGGAGGCCGCTAAGAATAGGAAGAGAACAGCAGGCTGGGGACTGGAGTACAGATCTTGTTCCTGCCTGGGTCTAGGTTAGGCGACTAGGTCCAGAGCTGGCCTGGTCCTGTGGTCAGCTGACGGACCACCAAGAGGGGGCAGGGCCGCTCTGAGCTAATTTTGAGTGGGAAGGCAATGACGTCAGTGAGCACGTGGGCGAGGTAAACCTCCACTGGTTGCCATGGCAGCGTCTCCCCCTCCACACCCCTTTCTCTCCCTACCCCACCAGCCGGCTGCTCCACGGGGACACCTGAGATCCTGGAACTTTCATTCATCCTTTCAGGCTAGAGGCCCGCCCACCAGCCCCAGAGGACAAAGACAGACAAGCTTGGCCTTGAAATAAGCTAGTTCTGGGATAGTGTTGGGATGGAGCTTGTGCAGGTAGTCTCCTACTTGTGGGTTTTAGATAAGTTACCTACTCCCTTTATGCCCCTTTCCTCCTAAGAGGCCATGAGATCAGTCAAGGTGCAAAGCCCTAAGAAGGATGTTGTGGCCAGTGCTCCTATGTGTCTATGACCTCTTCCTAAAGGTTCTATACAGGGAAGTGCTCCCAGGATGCCTAGAGCTGTAGACTTTCACATTTGGGAAAAACTCAAATTACCCTGATGCTTTGATTCCTTATGTAGCTTTGATCTAGAAAGCACATTCCCATCTGTTAGTGTGACCCTCTCACCCAGCTGCACATTAGACTCTGGAATACCACACAGCAAGGGACAGTGAAACCAAAATGCCTGGTCTGACAGTCGTAGATCTCCAGGATTCATGGGGGAGGGGATGACAAAACAAAGGGCAGAACAGACTTGAAGAGGCTACCTGACAACTGGGTGCAGTGGAATACTCCTGTAGGTGAGTTTAGGGTCAAGCTGTTTCCAAATACAAGACCTAAAGAGCCAGGTGGTGGAGGCGCACGCCTTTTAATCCTAGCACCTGGGAGGCAGAGGCAGGTGGATCTCTGTGAGATCAAGGCCAGCCTGGTCTACAGAGCAAGTTCCAGGACAGCCAGGGCTACACAGAAACCCCCCCGGGGGGGAGGGGCAGGGGACCTAAAGGACTAGGGATATGGCGCAGTAGCACAGTGCTTGCTTAGCATAGACAAGGCTTTAGGTTCTGCCCTAGGGGGAAAAAGATCCAAGCTCACTCCAGACAGATGAAAACAATCTTTGGGGTGAACACAAACTTCAGAAGTGGACCAAGATCAAGGCAGTACTGAGTCCACATAGGCTGCATCCAAGAACCTCTATGGAAGAGCATTCCTGACCAGGACCCTTCCTTGCAGACCTTCTCAGGGGGCTACGTTCATGTGCTGAAGGGCGTACTCTCTGAGGAGCTCCTGACTCGAAGCTTCCAGAAGATGGGCTATGTGCGCAGGGACAACCACCGCCTAATGGTGACCACCCCACCCCCTGCCTGCCAGCTGGTTCAGGTGGCCCTAGGCTGCTTTGCTCTTCGGCTGGAGTGTGAAATCCTAAGCGAGGTGCTGACCCAGCTAGGCACAAGCGTGCTACCAGCTGAGGAGCTGCTCCGAGCACGACGAGCAAGTGGGGATGTTGCCTCCTGTGTGGCCTGGCTGCAGCAGCGGTTGGCCCAGGATGAGGAGCCACCACCCCTGCCTCCTCGGGGCACAACTGCTGCTTATGGGGCCCCAGTGGACCTGTATCAGGACCCGCAGGAGGATGAGAGCTCAGAGGCCAGTCTGTATGGTGAGCCCTCTCCAGGGCTGGACTCACCCCCTGTGGAACTGGCATATAGGCCACCACTCTGGGAGCAGAGTGCCAAACTATGGGGTTCTGGGGGCCAGCCCTGGGAACCCCCAGCTGATGATCTGCATCGGGCCAGCAGCCCACCATATGGGGCTCTGGAAGAGGAGCTGGAGCCAGAACCCTCTGCTTTCTCCTTCCTCTCTCTGCGCCGTGAGCTGAGTCAGTCAGGGGACTTAGTTACCCCTGAAGCCCCTGGGATCCCTGGGCAGGCCAGCCCCCGACACAGGCAGGCAGAAGGAGCACCAGCCTCAGCCTATGGGCCTGTTGTTGAGCCTCTGGGCTACCAGGCACACAGCTGCTTGAGCCCTGGTAACCTGCCCACCCTCTGCTGTGACACTTGCCACCAGTTACACGCTACCCACTGCACTGCCCTATCAGCCTGCCGCCCAAGTCATTCACTGCGCATACTTCTTGGTGACAACCAGAGACGCCTGTGGCTGCAACGAGCACAGGTAGATACCCTGATCTATGATAGTCCTGGGGCCCATCCCTAGGCCCAGATGGACCCCCCAAGACAAGAGTTTGGGGAGATAGTTTCCATGGTGCTTCTTTTGGGAAAGGGCCTAGGCCACTGGCTGCCCTGGCCCTCCTATTCCCCAGGGGAGTCCAGTACCTACAGTTGGAAGAGGGTAGAGCCTTCACGGAATGCTCTTGCCTGGGGCTGTATCAGGCCCTCCTCACTGACATGCCCGTCTCAGTCATGTCTACAGCAGGCCCTGTGATGAATCAACAAGATCCTTCCCTCATGTCCCTATCTTTATGCCCAGATGTGTTAGGTAGAGAAGTCCAGGTTGTCCGTGTTACAGTACCCAAACTCACTCCAAGAAGGACCCCACCCTGTGATCTGCCTGAAGCTCCCTATCTGTTCCCTGCAGTCTATGGTTCAGGATTTGTCTCTCTCCATGTGCTGAAAAATCTTCACCCAGGGGCTTGCTCAAGAGCCTGCAGACACCTGAGTTAGATTTGGGTCATGTGAGAAGGTCTGACAGGGTACAGCTCATTTAACTGTTGGGCCCCTTACTAACCCTTGCTGTTAGTAAGGAGCCCTGCAAAAAACAGGCAGTGGGAGGAGCTGTCACCCCCCACCCAACAGAACTGGTTCTCAACAACCAGCTGCCTACCAGCCAAAGAGGGGGTGAGCACATACAGGCCACCCCTTGGGCTACTGCCAAAAAGCAGCTCACTGCCCCATGTAGCTCCTCGCAGGCACACAGATAACCAGGAAGATTGAAGTTACACCTTCTTTTCCCTTGGGGTAGCCCAGGGCCCCTCACTGGGGTCCCTAAACCAATAATCCACAGGCTAGTGAGTTTCCATCAACCATGTGGAGGCCCGGTTACAGCTGCCCTGCAACACTTCTGCTGGCACCCCCTCTGGCCACGCCTGTCCTGTCCTCACCCCCAGCCCCTCAGAAGACACTGTCCGTGTTGCATGGATGAAAACCCCAGAGAACATTAAAGGACTGTGAAACTGTCTATTGCAAACGCTTTTTATCTCTCCACCCCTGGAAAAGGAGCCTACCAGTTCTCTCCCTGGGCATCAGTGCCAGCCACATCCATCAAGGGCTCTCATTCTGACAATCTTAAAAGGATCCTATTTTGGCCCCAGCTAACACTTACTCCCTGCTTCCCACCTGAAGCCCCACCATCCTTGCCCAGGGTCACTAGAGCCTGTCTGTTCCGGGCAGCTCCTAGTGACCAAGCAGGAACAGCATGGTCTCCTGGGCCAGCTCACTCTAGGCTAATGCCTAGCTCCAGTTCCAGCACTACACTGATGTGGACCTTCAGGCCTCTTGGCACTAGTAGCCCTGCCTCCCCAGAAGCACAGCTTCACTGACAGACAAGGCTGCCAGGAGTAGCCAGCCACCAGATGGCGCTACAACGGTCCAGTCTACGCTCGGTGCCCCCACTCAGCAACATCCCTGTCCATAATCTACTTGCATCTGGGCACAGAGGATAGCAGGGAGGAGTCAGCTGAAGAGAAGGATGTTAGCTGGAGGAGCCAAAGGCATCTTGGCCTGGAGGGCCCTCCCAGTCTGCCGATGATCCATGAGGAAGTGTAGGGATGGGCTGGACCCACCATCAGGGCTTGCATCGTTTGTTCTGCCCCTCAGTGGCAGCTGGGGCAGCACGCTTATTGCGGTGGTGGGGGAAGGTGGGCATGAGTTCCGGTTCGCAGGCTGCAGGAGAAGGATAGCTTCAGTGCTGGCTTGGAGAAGGGGTTCCTGGTGGGGCATGCTCCAGGTCTAGATGGGACACCTTGCTTCAGCTGGCCCTGACCCTCCATCTGCTCCCTTTCTTCTCCCCTGTGGAGTCTGCCCACATTCTACCCACACAAACCACACCCAATATGGACAAACAGGGCTTTTTGTCAAGCCCCCAAAGATGAGAACCCAAGCAGATCTGCAGAACTCACGTAGGGGCTTCTCTTTGAAGTAGGAGCTCTCCAGACAGTCCCCTGCGGTTGCCCTGGAGGATGACAGTGACCTTTGGCTTCAGAGAGGCCTATTTCACTCAAAACACAGTCATGCTCAACAGCCCAATTCAACCTCCAACAAATGGGGGCTGGAGGCCTAAAAACTGACAGGCACCTCAGAATGGACACCTGGCCCTTATGGGAAGACATCTACAGTCTGTGTTGTGAGAAACCATCTTTAAAAAGTTTGTTGAATTGAGATGGCTCAGTGCTGGAGTGATTGCCTAGCATGTGCAAGGCCATAGTTTCCCATACACCACAAAAAAGCAATTTAAGGATTTGGGTTTGAAGTATCCTTTCATCCTGAAGTCAGGGTCCTCTCCTCCTCAGGGGAATGGCCCATGGAGCTGCCTACAGGAAGGGCCTGTACCTTTTCTTAGGGTCATACATGAAGAGGAAATTGAGTAGACGAAGTCCAGCCTCTGAGAGCCAAGGGAACTTGTGCTTGAGATTGTTGTAGGGCTGCTTCCTCAAACTGTACTGGCCAGCCAGCGGCAGCTTGGAAAAGCCCTGTAAGAAGCAGAGGCTGGAGCTACCGGGCCACCAGGCATAGATGGGGATTGAGGGTTGACCATAATACCCACCGGCCAGATATTCTCACTCGGTGTCCCCAGCAGCTGTACAATCAAGTCGATCTGGTGGATCTCAGAAGTGCCAGGGAGAAGGGGCTTGTGGGCCAGCAGCTCTGCCAGGATGCAGCCAACAGCCCTGCAGAAGCAGCCAATCTCGGCTTAGCCCCATGTCAACGTACTCATGAAGAAGTGGGCAAGTGGCCACAAGGCTCTCCCACCAGGTCTGCAGATGCTGCCTGTGAGAACCTCAGTGCCAGAGGCCAGTGAGCATCCAGCTATGTTCTCATGTTTCCCCTCGGGTTCCAAGGTAGGCTCACCACCACAGCACCAATCCTGCTCCCCCAGTCCCAGGGCTGACCTCCAGGGCCAGGTCACTTGAGGCCCCAGGAGCAGAAGCCACTCCTACCACATGTCAATGCTGGTAGTCTGGGTAGTAGTTCCAAGCAGCAGCTCTGGGGCTCGGTACCTGCAGACAAAGGCCCCATTTTTTCTGGTCAGCTCCTCTTCTTTAGCCTGAGCTCCCTCAGGGTCCCTGGCAGCCTTAGGAATAGGATCACTAGACACAGCCCGGAGTACCCTCCACCCTAAGCCTGAGAGAACCCCAGGTCTAAATTACAAGAACCAATGGATCATTAGCTTGCTTTCAGGTGGAGGTTAAAAGACATGCAGCGGAGGCCATGTAAGGATCCTGATGAGAATGTGAGGGATATCAATGCCCTACCCTTTGCCACAGCTTCATTCTGCCCTAAAAACAACTACAGAAAGCTACCCTTCCCTTCCTGAGACACAACCAGGCTGTTTATAGCTATTTCAGTGCAGGACAGCATTTCTTTCTTTGGTTTTTTTTTGTTGTTTTTGTTTTTCCAGACAGGGTTTCTCTATGTAGCCCTGGCTGTCCTGGAACTCACTATGTAGACCAGGCTGGCCTCAACTCAGAGATCCGCCTGCCTCTGCCTCCCCAGTGCTGGGATTAAAGGTGTGTGAGGCCCTTTTGCAGCATCTACCTCAACTGTAAAGGGCCCCGTGGAAGACATACCCATTCCTATGGGCCACCACAATTCTAAGGAACTCACCAGAGGGTAACAACCTTGGGAGTCATTGGCTTTACTGGAACACCATAGGCCCGAGCCAGGCCAAAATCCGCTGTAGGAGAGAGGAGAAAGAAAATACCCTCAATGAGAACAGACAGGTTGCTATCTGGAAAGAGCTGGACTAAGATGGCCTGGGGCTAGGAAGGCAGACATGCCATCTCTGGCTTTCAAGGCTACACTGACATCCCCTACCCCTTAGGGAATGCTCAAAGAAACCCACCCCACATTTGTGGGTCAGCATCCAGCACCCACCTGTCTTTACACAGCCTTTATCTGTCATGAGCAAGTTGGACACCTTCAGGTCCCTGGGTCAGAAAGAAAGCATTGGTTTTCTGAGTCCAAAGGGCAACCAGGCTGTCACCACAGCCTGACACTTAACTGAGGTCTTCTAAAATCAAGAGGGCAGGCAGTAGTATGAAACTGGCTGCTGGGAAGCCAACAATCTCAGTAACTGAGCAAGAAGTAGAGGCCAGGTCTCCACCCTGCTGCTGCTGCTGCTGCTTTGTCCATGTGTCGCTCCAGCAGCCCCAGCACAAATGCCAAACAAATGGGCTCCAAGTCTCACAGTCCTCTCTAGTGACAGCCAGCTCCTGGCCTAAGCCTCTCTGTAGGTAGGCGCTCTCTCTCTACTGAAGGCTTCTGGCTGCTGTTCTCGCATCTACCCACCCACCTTCTATTTCCCAGAAATATGAGGGCTGCTCAGGCTTGTTTAATCCAAGATCCTTGCCTGGGAACAGTCAGAGAATTTCTACTGGGTGTTTGCTCCTCTCCTGAAGATATTCAGAATGAGGCACTGTGGGAAGCCAAAACTATTCCTGGCCCTCTCCCTCCCACTCCTCAGACACCCCCAACACACCTTCCTCCTGGCTGTCCCCGCCCACCTGTGGATGATGAAGTTCCTGTGCAGGTACTGAAGACCACGAAGCACCTGTAGCATGATGCATTTAACCTGTGACGAGGTTCAGAAGCATTGGTTGGAGTTCTTTGATACACTGCCTGGCAGTCACCAGCAGCCTCAAGAGTGTGGCTGTTGCTATGTCCTGCACAGCTAAGACAGTACAGCAGCGGACTTATTTATTTATTGTGTGTGTATATATATATATATATATATATATATATATGAGCATGTGGTGCACATCTTTGTATATATGTGGGTACACAATATGTGTGGCTGTGTGCAGTGTGTGTGAAGATAAGAGGTTGACATCAAGTGTCTTCATCAATTGCTTTCTACCTTATATATTGAGGCAGCATCTCTCATTTGAACCCAGGGCTGGCCAAACTTAGCTGGTCTAGCTAGCCAGCTTGCCTAGAAATCCTGTCTCTACTACCTCCCTTATGTAGGGATTACAGTCAAGCTGCCATATCCACACCAACATTTATATGGGTGTTAGGGATCTGAACTCTGGTCCTCATATGCTGTAAGCTGCAGAAATATGAAGTAGGAATTCAGCTGACAATGGCAAAAACTATTACCTGGAAGAGTTAAGAACTCTTCCAGAGGATAAAGCCAAAACTCAAGGAGTCTTGGTGATATTAGCTTTTGAATATAATAGCTGTGTTCCACAATGAATTTCTTGTGTGCTATTGTAGCTTTCCCATTTGATTCTTTTCCCAAGAACTTCTAACAGTGTGGTTGATCATTCATTTGGGCACAGTTTTCCCCTATACAATTTGAGGTATTTGGATAACATCCCCCAACTGTGTGCCTTTCTGTAATTATCTCCATTAGCAAGTATCCGGCCAGGGCCATCTCTGGACAAAAGCATTTTGTCTGAGATACTTCTCAAACATCCAAGGACAGACTGCAGATAGATAAGCCTTGGACCACTTGCTAGTCTCCTGAAATAAGGTAAATATCCATACTGAGACAACCACCAAGGCCAGGGGGATGTTAGCTACAAAGCTTTGCTTCTTGTGCAAATTAAGCTTAAATCCTCCTCCTCCTCTATCAGCCACTCCCCTTTGGGGTTGTAAAAGAAAGCCTGACAGTCACTGCCTGAGGAAAACTCTTATCTGCCTTTATGACCCTGAAAGAATCCAAGCCTTGTGAACTTGCTTTGGCCAGAGAATTGCTGATTGTACGGGTATAAAACTGTAAACCTCAGAGACTGGGGGGAGACCTAAGATGGGGGAAGTAAGATAGGGCTAAGAGAAAACAGCAGAAAAATGTAGAGAGAATCAGGCAAGAAAGGAGCTAAGTGTGAGAACAGAAAATGAAGCTGTGTAGAGAGAGAACTAAGAATAATAAAGTGAATGGACTAAAGAGCTTCGTGTACATAGATTCATTTGATATCCTTAAGATTAGATTATCGGCCGGGCGATGGTGGCGCACGCCTTTAGTCCCAGCACTCGGGAGGCAAAGGCAGGCGGATCTCTGTGAGTTTGAGGCCAGCCTGGACTACTGAGTGAGTTTCAGGAAAGGCGCAAAGCTACACAGAGAAACCCTGTCTCGAAAAACCAAAAAAAAAAAAAAAAAATTAGATGATCAGCTGGCTGTTAGATTCTTCCACGGACCCTGGGAAAAAGGCTGTTAGGGGCTGGACCCCAACAGTCTTTGTTACTCATACCTGTATGCACACATGCACTGTACCCTCTGAGCCATTTCTCCAGTCCCCTTTTCCTTTCCAGTTGCCTGACATGTGCACTGAGAAGACCTGGGGCCAACTCCTAGGTCTGGGTCCCCAAGTTCCCACAGTACCCCACAGGTAGTAATTCAACTCATTAAGGCCCTAGAAAAAGGCTGTGAAAAGGGCAGTGGGTAACATCATCCATTTCCAGCCACCACATTCAATACAGCTACCCACCGACCAGGGCCTGTGAATCACCTCCCTGACACACCTGGGCCTCAGAGAAGGGTGTTGGCATATTTTCCAATAGGCTGGCCAGATCTTGTTCACAGTAACCCATCACCAGGAAAATGCTAGAAGGAAAAAAGAGAAAACACATGCCACCTTCTATTTTCTCCCTAGTAGGTAAAGAGGTCTGTGCCTGCTGTAGAAAGGTTAACCTCAGGAGAGGGACCCTTGGGTAGGATAGCCTCAGGAAACCACACACCTCTCCAAGTGGTTGCCCACAACCACCTCCTTCAGTTCCACAATGTTTGGATGGCGGAGACGCAAGAGCAATGTGATCTCACGCAGGCTGCTGATGGGAATGCCTGTAACCAAAGAGATCAGTGAACGCTACTCCACTGCACCTGGGACCCCATAAACACTGTCCAACCAACACCGCTCTTACTCCAGCATTCATTAGGGATGCCAGGCAAGTGGGCAAGGTACTGGTGTATGTGGAGGGTGACAGTGAACTTACCAGAGGATAGGGGCAAAAGGGTTTGGAGAGAATGTAGAGTTTCACAGTTAGCCAAGGTAGGGCAAGTCTGGCAGGGCTCCAGAGCTCAAGCTCTGGCTGCAGTGACATGCTGGATCAGGTAACTGGTGCTCCTCTGCTCCCTCCTGCTCTGGCGCCCCAGGCAGGGTGGTCCTGCACCCTGTCCCCAGCTCACCGTCTTTTTCTTTGTCCATCCGCACCTTCTTTAGGGCGACAATTTCATCCGTCTGGGTGTCCNGGGCCCGATCTGAAACAGAAGCACAGATGTGACAGAGTCTATCTCAGACTGTCACAGCCCCGTCTCGCCACACAGGAGCCTCTTTTATGCGTTTCTTGGGTTTCTTTTTCTTCTCTGACAACCTAATACCCAGCAACACTCAGTCCTTCCTTCATTTTCAGGATCTGAGCTTTGAGGATCCTCATGAGAGCTGGGCTGGGAGTTTCCCNTTTTGCTCTGAGCTGAAACCTGGCCACCAGCAACTCATCTGAAAAGGAGTGCGCTCCCTGAGCGTTCTCTTTCACCTGCAGCCCACTGCTTTGTGTTCACTTGTGCTACACTCTAATAACAAAGTACTCTATGGGGGGGGGGATGGGGACTTATTTTATATGATAAAGGCTTACAAAACACTTTGTTGACTTGTGTAACTTCCAAATACTTGGCAAAATGACTCAGACCCATGGAGCTGCAAGCCTTTAGAAGTGGTACATTTTATTGCTTTCCACTCCACAATTTACATACTTGGATTGCTGACATCAGCAACCTGATGCTTACGTTTATCCAGTCATGGTGTAAATTTTGTGGAAATCACACCAGGAATTAAAAGTTTGGGAGCAAGCTTTAGCCGGGTTTGGAGTACAGAGTATGAGCCTTCCATTCCCAACACAACTGTAGCTACAGACTCCTGTCTTGACCACTCACACACAATGCCATAGGTGCCCTCGCCAATTCGGTTCAGCTTCTCAAACTCCTTAACGCTCCGGCATCTTCCCAGCTGAAAGACAGAAGAGTAGCCAGTGTGGAGATCTGGAAGCTAATAGCACAAGTGATGATGAATCTCACCCATACCTGGCACTGAGAAGCTTGCTTACCTCTTGCTCACCAAACAGAAAAGCAACCACATACTTGGAATTTCCTGATGAGCATAGGGGAAGAAAGACACTGGAACCACTTTGAAGTATTGAAAGAGGCCTAATTACTCCCTCCAACTCGGGTGTTGCAGATGTCTGCTGTCTAGTAACAAATGGCTGTGCATACAAACACCTCTGTGGAGAAGGATCCTGCCTCCAACATGCAGTCACAACTTCTTATTTGTGAGGAGACCTATCCAGGGGTGTCATTTGTGAGATCTGAGAAGGGACTTCCAGATCAATGGAAGCCAGCGGATCCACTTCCTTTTGCAGGCTGGGATGAGGAAGAGGGTCAGGTAGAGCAACAAAACAGAATTGGGAGCCAACCCTATGGGAAACAGTTGCCTCTAGAATTTTAGGGGTTAGAGAAATAGCTTGCTTGAGCCATGGTGTTCTGGGGTCTTACTGGGGATTCTGTAATCTAATACATCTTCACAATGCAGTGCCTTTGTAGGTGGATTAAATAAGCACTTCTTGGATATAGAAGGACCTCAGCAATGTTAGGATTCTATTATGCCAATTCCCAGCTGGCTTTGCTTGCCTGTCTGTCTGTCTGTCTCTCGGCTTTTTTGAGACAGGGCTTCTCTGTGTAATAGCTCTGGCTGTCCCGAAACTCGATCTGTAGTCAAGGCAGGCTTCGAACTCAGAGATCCGCCTGCCTCAGCATCCCAAATGCTGGGATTAAAGGTGTGTGCCACCACGCCTAGCCTGGCTTCCCTTCCCTTGACAGCCCTGACCTGGGTTTTGTTAATTTCTGATACCTGATGCCTTTCCATGATCCACTCTTTAACCTTGCTTCTCACACCCCTCTCCCCTTAGGCTTCCTGTCTACTCTGCACTTCCCCTCACCATGATTTTGTGCTGCCACCTGAGTTTGGCATGCCATCTCTTGTCAGATTTGTTCAAATTCTGGCTACATTTCCTGGTCCAAAACAAATGTCAACTCTTCTACATATCTCTTACAGACTATACTTCTTTTCTCCAAAATCTCCATTATTATTTAGTCTTTGCTTGTTTTTGAGGTCTCACTCTGTAGTTCAGGCTGCCCTCCAGCTTGGGGTGATCATCCTGCCTCAGCCTCCTGAGTACTGGGATACAAGTATAGGCCATCACGCATACTTGACATTTTTGTCTTGAGAAGCCAACTATTGCACACTATTGTGCATATTCTCCACCTCAGCTTCCAGGGTGCTCTCAAGCTCCTAGTTAGTAAACTGAGGTTAATGTGCCTCGGCCTTGCAAACCATAAACAAGAAGTGTGGCTTATAACATAAACATATGTGGCCTACTGCAAATCTCTTTCCCCAACTGTCTACTTGAGCACAAATCAGCGCCCCTAAGGTTCACCTTCCCCATCACACAAAAGGGACAATACAAGAATGTGGGTACAGCAGAACGGTCAGCAAGGTGAGAACTCCCGACTGCAGGTGCCACTGGGAACGTCCCATTCCTGTCACCCGCAAAAACTCCACGCCCCACCCCTCCGCCTCACCCCAGTTCGCACTCCGTTGGATCCCACCCTCGTGTCCCGAGTCCCCAGCCGCTTGGCTGCGGATTTCTGCACACGCCGCAGCAAACTCTGGAACTGACATCCCTCCGATGCCGGAACCTCAAACTTTAACGCGACAATGAGAGCCCCAGAGCGCTTGAGTCTGGCCCTTCCACAGCGCCGCCCGCGTGGCACCCCGTCGCACCCTGTGTTCGGGAGGCACGGTGAAGAAACCTTCCTTACGGATACACTTCAGTCGAATCTGATCTGACTCTAGGTCCACCTCGGCCATGCTGAAGCCGGTGCCGCCCCGCCGCCCACTTCCAGCGCGCAGGCGTAAACCGCCCCTCAGCGCAGGCGCACAACGTACTTCCGGTTTGTTCTGGACTTGGCCAACACTGGAAACAGCACTTTAGCATTCCCTGGAGGATCTCCACTCCGGATCTGCTCATGCACAGAGGTTCCGGCCCCTTCAGCGTTAGGTGCAGGCACAACCCCACAAAGTTGCTCCAAGTTCCATCCCTGGCCAAACCTGCAGAGGACTCGGTTCTGATCAACTAGAAGAAAATGCTTCCTTTCCTAGCTCCCATTAAGTGAGACCAATTCCAGCACGTCAGCAATGCTTTCTGCTCTTCAAGGAGACTTCTGCAAAAGAACTATGCTTTTTGATAGTGGTTGGGTACATCCCCAGAAAACTGGCTCTGTGGGAACCCAGTCATTCCTGAGGCCAACCTTGTCCCATCACTAGCCAAGGACAAAATAGAAGCCTTGTACAGGAAGAGTGTACATAATACATAATACCCTGTTCTTCCTTTCTACTCCACATTTGTCTTCCTGGTTTGGGAGACCGCTGGGAAGGAATTAATGCACTGGCCACTGAATGGCAGCTCTAGCCCAGGAGGTTCTGTGATGCTGCACTCAGCTCTTGTACTGTGTAATGGAACTCAGAACACCATTTGTCTCTAATTCTTTGTGGAAGGTTTGTATAGATTAGGAAAGTGAATGTTCCTGCTTCTAAGAGCCCAGAGTCCAGGCCCGTGTGGCACTGTACTTCTGTCAATGCTCTGGTTGGTGTTTGGACATGGTAGCATATGCCTGTAATCCCTGTAATCAGACCACTCTGGAGGCTGAGGCCAGAAGATTCTGAGTTCCAAGCTACAACATGTTGCATAGCCTGGCTCTCTCAAAACAAAAGAAGGCTTTCAGTAGCAAGTCTCTAACATAATTTGTTTTTAAAGTAAGATTTCTGCCAGATTGTTTGCCCTTTTTTTTTTTTTTTTTTACTTTGAAAATTGTCTTTCTCTGGGCTTGTTGTTACACACCTGTAATCCGAGCAGTCAGGAGAGAATTGCTGTGTGTTCAAGGCTGACCTGGGCTACATAGTCAGTTCCGGTCCAGACTGGATTGGATGTGACACCCTATCCCTGTCTCAAAAAATAATCTGGAAATGCAGTTCAGTGGTAGAGCATTTATCTGCCTAGCATTGTGTGAAGTCCTAGGCTCACTACTCAGCACCACACGCACACAAATCATTTTTTCAAAGTCATTTAGGTTATATATATGAACATATATATTGTCAGGCCTGCAAGTATGTACTAGATAGTATAGTACATATTTTATATACTAGCTGGCCTCATGTATATATTAGAAACTGAGGTTGGAGAGATGGCTCAGCGAGTGCTCTTCTAGAGGACCCGGGTTCAATTCCCAGCACCCACATGGCAGCTCACAACTGTCTGTAACTCCAGGGGATCTGACACCTTCACGTCAATACACATAAAATAAAGTTTAAAAAAAGAAACTGTTGGCATGAGTCATAGGCAACAGATCCCCTCACCCTAGTACAAGAGAAGGTTGTGTTTGTGATCCTGGTGGGCATACCAGTATCTCTGGTTTTATTAGCCCACAAAGGCCAACCAATATGTCAATTAATGAAGATAATACACTGTTAATAGACCACATGTGGGAAAGAAGGCTGGGAAGGGCATTCTCTCAAGATACAACCTGACCTGAAGTTTGCTAGTAAGGGTGGAGTCAACTGCAAAGATGCCTTCTGGCAGCATGTTTGGCATTCCTGGTAGCCTTCTCTATAGACCCTTCATCCATGGGCCAGAGAAACAAGACAGCATTCCTAGGCTATTGCCAAAGTGCTAAGTGCCCTGCTGCCCTCCTCAGCTCAAGGACACACCACATTCTTTTGAGTCTTTACAGACAGCCAATCTAGGGTCCCACCAGCCCTGAGGCCTCTCTGCTCTTGAACCTAACAGTTCTCAGACNGGCCTTTTCCTTAGACCTGGGGGCATGCCACTTACTAACTTCCAAGTGCTTCCACCACACACCTTCAGGAGCAAATGAGCAGAGAGGATTTTAAATGCCCACCCAAGTCCCAGTGTGAGCTGCTGCCTGATGTCTACCACTGCAGAGCTGTCTATTCCCAACACACACGCTAGTCAGACCTTCAGGACCTCCAGATTTACTCTCTGAACCAGCCACCCTCTCCCCATCAAGCTGCTGCTGACTTTGGGAAAATTAAAATAGTCAGAACTGAGACAGAACTTCAAAGACTGGAGAAGGGCATTCAGTGCCAGCACAGGGAAGGGTGGCCCTTCTGTCAGCCAAGCTGACACTCAGATCACAGTAAACAATCACAGCTACCAGAGCTCTCCTTTATTCTGTGTTGTGTACATTATAGGCTTCTATTGTGCTGGGGTTCCTGTGTCGGTAGTAAGGGCCCCAATCAGCATGTTCCTGAATGGTTCTCTGTTCTTCACTGTCAGGGACACCATAGCTGATTATCGTCTCATTTGAGGCTCGAGTGATGATGATCTGCGGAATGACATTTTTCTTCTTGCTCGACTTTAATTTTGTATCAGGTTTGTCTAGAGGGAAGAAAACATCCATCCATTTAGTGGGTGTGTGGAAACTTCTTCCACGATGAAGACAAGGCCTGTCTTAGCTCCTAGCAAAGAAAACAGATTCATGGCCAGCAGGAAAAAACAAAACAAAACAAAACAAAACAAACTGTGCCTGATGATTCCATTCCAACACTCAAACATATTCACAGCTCAGGGGGCAGCTGTGAGGACCAGGTATACTCATGCAAGGAAGCAACAGAGGAGACTACATTTCATGAGCAGCTGCAGGACAGCTTCAGGGTGACAAGTACAGGACACTGCATTCTTTTGAGTCTTTAATACAGATAAGCTAGGATCCTACCAACCCTGAGGTGTCTCTGTTCTTGAACTTAACTGTCAATTTTTGCTTGTTTGTTTTTTTCGAGACAGGGTTTCTCTGTGTAGCCCTGGATGTCCCAGGACTTGCTCTGTAGACCACGCTGTCCTTGAACTCACAGAGATCTGCCTGCCTCTGCCTTTTGTGTGCTGGGATTGAAAGTATGTGCTACCACCGTCTGGCAATAGTTAGTTCTCAGACTGGCCTTTTCCCCCAGACTTGGGGGCATGCCATTTACTAACTTCCAAGTGCTTCCACCGCACACCTTCAGGAGCAAATGAGCAGAGAGGATTTTAAATGCCCACCCAAGTNCCAGTGTGAGCTGCTGCCTGATGTCTACCACTGCAGAGCTGTCTATTCCCAACACACACGCTAGTCAGACCTTCAGGACCTCCAGATTTACTCTCTGAACCAGCCACCCTTTCCCTATCAAGTTGCCTGATCATCTAGAAGAAAGTGAATCTACCTCTGAAGTTAGAGGGCTCAGGTCTCCAAAGAATTCCAACTTGTAAAACCTTTCTGTTCAGAACTTTATGGATCAGAATGTTCTAGAAAGAGGCATTCCTGATATTGTCCACATTTTCACACACTTGCTGAGGTTATAGGAAGTATATAAACCCCCAAAAGCCATAGGATATGTATGTTAAATGTTAAATACACAAACAGGCCAGGAGGTGGAGGTACACGACTTTAATCCCAGCAATCCCAGGAGGCAGAGGCAGGATCTCTATCAGTTTGGGGTCAGCCTGGTCTACAGAGTGAGTTTCAGGACAGTCAGGGCTGTTACATAGAGAAACCCTGTCTCAAAAAACCAAATAAATAAATAAATGAACAAACAAATAAATATTGTTGAGCGAGGCATGGTGGTGCACACCTTTATTCCAAGAACTGGAGGAGAGAGAGGCAGGCAGATCGCTGTCAGTTCAAGGCCATCTTGGTCTACATAGAGAGTTCCAGGCCATCCAGGGATACATAATGAGATCAAGATATTCATTGGTACATTGCATACTAGCATACATGAGGCCCTAGGTTCAACCCTCAACTCCCACCACACATAATCATATAAACAAAAGTAGCTGGGTGTAGTAGCATAGGCCTTTAATCCCAGCACCTGGGATGCAGAGGCAAGAGGATCTCTGTGAGTTCAGGGACACCCTGGTCTACACAGAGTGTTCCAGGCTAGCCCAGGAAGCATAGAAATACCCTACATCAATCAGCAATCAATATCATTGATCATGGAGAAGTCAAGCTCGTGCCTACCTGGAGCCTTCCCCCCTATTAGCCTATTTGTGGTACTGGATGGTACTCTGCACACCACTAAAGGAGAAAGGTAAACACTAATCCAGCTACAATTTCTTCAATCAACAATGGTGACCTGCATGCAAGAAGAGCTAGTGCAACAGTGACACAAAGCTTGAGGGAGAAACCAACCAATATCTGATTTGATTTAAGGCCCACTCCATGAGATGGAACTCATCACTGACACTGCTCAGGTGGCCAAGAACATGGCCAGGAATCTAGGGGCTAGAATGTAGGGCCAAATACTACTGTTCTCCCAAAGGAACATAGCCAAAANAATGACTCCTAACAACATTCTGCTATACTCATTCATCAGTGTCTTGCTCAGTCATCGTTAGAGAAGCTTCCTCTATAGTAGATGGGAATAAATATAGAGACCCCTGGACAATGTGCAGAGAATGAGAGACATTGGAACACTCAGTCCTAAATTGAATGTCTCCATGGATTCCCTCTCCTCAGGACTCAGGGAACCCTGCAGAAGAGGAGGCAAAAAGATTGTAAGGGAGACAGAAAGGACAGAGAGGACCAAGGAAACAAGGCCTTCTGAACACAGCAAGACAATGAGCAGATGAACTCACAGAGAATGTGGCAGCACGCACAGGGCCAGCACAGGCCTGATGGAGTCCCAGCACTGACTCCAGTGGAGCCTCACTGGATATTACAAACCACTCATAAGGCCAGGTCCCATGCCCAGCAGTAGGTGGCCAACACAAAATGAATCCAGTGGCATTTCTGGAGGTTCTTTATCTCATCATGTTTTGTCAGGGCATTTTTAAATAATAAAAACAAAAACAAACACAAAACAGCGACAACAAGAACCTTACAATTCCTTTGTGTGTATATTATAGTTTCCAGTTTTGTGTTTTTATGAGATTTCTGTGTGCATATGTATGTGTCTCTCTGTTTATATCTGTTTCTTGAACTTTTCCTTTGGTTCTTTTCCTTCCATTTGTTTTGTCCTATTACGGTTTTTTTGTCTTTATGTTATCTATTTGGTTATTTGTTTTTTGATGCCTGTTTGTATCCTAATCAGAAGAGAAAGAAAGGGTGTAGATTTGAGTGGGTGGGGAAGTGGGGAGAATCTGGGAGGAGTTAGGGGAGGCGAAACCATAATTAGAATATATTATATTAGAAATATATTTTCAATTAAAGAATACAGGAAATAAATAAAACAAAAACAATAGGTATAGGTTTAAATAATGGACATGCTTGATTCGTGTGCTTCCAGACATTTCAGATTCCTACTCCATCCATGGAACAGAGGCTGCTCTTTTACCTGCCTTCTGGCCTGTACACACATAGCCCTGGACCCTATGCCTATCTGGGGTTCCCATCCTTTGTGTGATCAACTCCTTTGTTGTACACAGTTTATTTCTAATTCATTCTCTCTCTCTGTCTGTCTCTCTCTCTGTCTCTCTCTCTCTCTCTGTCTCTCTCTTTCTTTGTCTCTCTCTCTCTGTCTCTCTGTCTCTCTCCTCTCTCTGTCTCTCTCTGTCTCTGTCTCTCTCTCTCCTGCATATGTGTGTGTGTGTGTGTGTTACTTCTTTCTCATTTGCTGTTGCCAATGCCTGACAACAACTTAAGGAAGGGCTGTATTTTGTCTCATAGTTTAAGAAGGGATACAGTCCATCATGTCTGGCTGGTATGGCCACCAGAGCATGAAGCAGTCATGCACATAGTGCTGCCACCCACATGCATAGTGAGTCTTATGTAGTTAACCCTATCTAGAAATCTTCTCACAGACATGTCCAGAGGTTTGTCTCCTAGGTGACTCCAGAACAGTGGTTCTCAACCTTCCTAATGCTGTGACTCTTTAATACAGTTTCTCATGTTGTGGTGACCCCCAACCATAAAATTATTTCTTTGCTATTGAATAAAACTGTAATTCTGATACTGTTATGAATCATAATGTAAATATCTGGTGTAAACGGAGTTTCTCTGTCCTGCCCTGTCCAGCAGCCACTTCCAAATAATCACTCAGAGGCTTATATTAATTATAAATGTTCAGCCGGTAGCTCAGGGTTATTACTGACTAGCTCTTACACTTAAATTAACCCATAATTCTTATCTTTGTTTAACCACATGGCTTGGTACCTTTTTTCAGTATGACATTCTCATCTTGCTTTCCCTGAATCTGGCTGGTGACTCCTGACTCCACCCTTCCTCTTCCCAGCATTCTTAGTCTGGTCGCCCTGACTATACTTCCTGCCTGGCTACTAATCAGTGTTTTATTAAACCAATTTGAGTGACAAATATTTACAGTGTACAAGAGGGTTATTCCACAGCATTTCCCCCTTTTATCTAATTGAAAAGGAAGGTTTTAACTTTAACATAGTAAAATTATATACAACAAAAACAGCTATTAAATAAGAATTACAGTAACAATCCAATCCATTTTCATTTGGCAAAATTAGAGAAAATAATTATCTATCTTGTCCTGGTGAATCTAAAGTTTTGCATTTAATTTACTTTCTATTATAACTAAGAAAAACTGTAACTATTTAGTCTTCAACTTCATCAAAGACCCCAGAAGGGTGAAATGTTGGCTAATCACAGGGACCTCAAGCTGGCTGTACAGTCACCCAAAGTTCCTCTGCATCATTGGGGCATCCAGCTCTGGCCTACAGGCCTAACATGTCTGACAGACCTTTTTTGGAAGCAGGAAAATTTTTTCCATTTTTGTATTATTATTAAAACATTCGATGTACAACTGCAGGAGAGATAATATACAGATAGCTTGAACATAAATAGAGGTACAAATTCTTATCCTAATAGTGAAATGTTTCACTAAAGCTTGCCCAGTGACTGGGCAAAACCCAAACTTATTTTATGCTACAGTCATCCTAGGGTCCTTCCTGCTAGG
>LZPO01034768.1:203952-240191 GCA_001675575.1 Neotoma lepida
GAACTCACTTGGTAGCCCAGGCTGGCCTCGAACTCACGAAATCCGCCTGCCTCTGCCTCCCGAGTGCTGGGATTAAAGGCGTGCGCCACCACCGCCCGGCCAAGCCCCACATTTTATATTCACTCTTACTCTTGTGAAAATCATCTGTATATAGCAAGAGGTTACACTCACATCACCTTTGAAGTGTCAATTCTCCTAGTGTAATGTATATAACCCTGCTCTTTTCTGCTGGTGTTTAGTGTCAGTGTTCTTGTACACTTACACCCCTCACACACACACTCCTTTTATTCTCCCTATTTTCTATAACTGGTATGCTTTTCTTATGCTGGACTATAATAATTAAAATTATAACTTTTGTATTTTTCATTTTTTATTTTTTAAATACTCATAAATTCAGACAGTTGCAAAAGCAGCAAGAAGTGGTCCATGTTCCCTTTACCCAGCTTCTCCAGTGGTAGCATCTTAAATTAGTACAGTATCAACACCAGAAATTGACATTGGTCTAGTGAGTGTACAGACATATGTCCATCTATGCACATGTAGCAGCTCCATCTGAATAGGACATAGGACTCTTCCACCACAGAGACCCCTTCCTGATGCCCCTTTGAGTCACACCTGTTCTTGTTCTTTTACCCCTAACACCTGGTAACCAAGTCTGTTCTCCAGCTCTATAATTTTGTCATTTGGAGAGTATTCCTAAGAGAGTCATACAGAATGTGAAACTTTTGGGGTTGCCACTTTTTACTCACCATATTTTGGGTTTGTTTTTTAATGGTGCTCGAGATGGAACCCAGTGCCTTCAGCATGCTAGGCAACTGTTCTGTCACTGAGCTACACTCCAGTCGAGAATCAATTATTATTATTATTATCTAATATCCAAACTGACTCTTAAGATGACCCAGCTCAGATCTACAAATTGCCTTTGGTCCATGAGCTACTTATAACAATCCTCTCCTTTTCTTCTTAAATTTTAAAGTGTATGTGTGTATCAGATTATGGATTTGCACTTGAATGCAGTGCCCACAGAGGCCAGAAGAGGGCTCTGATCTCTTGGAACTGAAATTAAAGGCAGTTGTGAGCCACCCAATATAGGTGCTCAGAACTGAACTCTGGTCTTCTGGAAGAGCAGTACAAGCTCTTAACCACTGAGACATCTCTCTAGCTCCTTTTATGTCTTTATTTGATGAAGATATTGTGTCATTTGAGGGCATAGAACTTTCAACATTCTAGAATAGGCTGGCTGTAAATCTGTGGTGTGCTAATCTCTTTGTGTATATTTGTGGAATTTTCAATGTAAAAATACCTTAAACATATAGATACAATATGTATAGCACAACACACCCCATCTACCAGCTGCCACGATGCCTTTTTGTTTTCTTTTTACAGGGTCTTAGTATGTAGTGCAAGCTGCTTGGAATGCATGACCCTCCTGCCTTGGCCTTCTGAGTTCTGGGATTACAGGAGTGCTCTATAACTGAGAGCCAAGCCTCTTCTTGACTCTACTATTTACCCTTTGGTCTGAATATTACAGCTGTATAACAACTATCTCCAAACCTCAGCAGCTCAAACAACTGCTTTCTCACTGTTGTGGGTCAGAAACTCAGGGCAGGCTTGCCTAAACAGTTCCCACTTGGGGCCTCAGAAGTTGGTGCAGTGGGTTGTGTCCTTGGAAGACTGGCAGCAACAGGCTGTGAAGCCTCAAAGGCCAACCTCTATAATTACTTCATGTTAACTCAAAGGTCCAGACACCAGGATGCTTACCCATGGTCCATCCCAGAGCTTCACAGTTGGGCATCATGGGTCAGTTTTGCTTTGTTTTGTATTTTGTCTGCATGTACATACGTGTACCATGAGCATGGCTAATGCTCACAGAGGTCAGAAGAAGGCATTGACTCCCTTAGAATCAGAGTTACAAATGGGTGTTAGGAACTGAACCCGAGTCCTTTACAAGAGCAGCAAGTGTTCTTAACTGCTGAGCTAACTCTCCAGCCCCAATTTTATTTTGAGACAAAGTATCACATAGCCCAGGCTGGACTTGAACACTCCATGTTATGACAGATCCCCTTGAACTAATGCTCTTCCTGCCTCAAGTGTTAAGATTATATGCATATGCTACCACACCTGCTTTTATGTAGTGCTAGTGAAGGAAGCCAGGCCTTTGTGCTTTGTGCATGGTAGACACTCTACCAACTGAGCTATATCCTTAGTCCTCTCCCTTTTTGAAAACACAGGGTTTCACTATATTGCCCAATTTGGGCTTCCATAGTCCTCCTGCTTCAGTCTCCTGAGTAGCTGGCACTACAACCTCATGCCCAACCTGTTCATAGTTTTACAATCATTTCCAAATGGACATTACAGCTCATGCTTGTAATTCCCATACTTACTTGGGGAGCTGAAGCAAAAAGGCTGTGGTGAGTTCAAGGCATTTCACACAAAGGAAATCATAATATATATGGACATTTATATGTGGCATCATGTTTTGAGGGTCCCTCCAAGGTCACATGTGTAAGTGGCTTCTTCCTTGTCACTGCTGAGCTTGCTCCATCACCTTTTCTTGACACAGTCCTCACCGGGTTTTCTCTTCATGTCCACCTGCTTTTTCTCCAGAAGTGACGCTGTATGACACGTGTGACTGGTGGCTTTCAAATGGGTAGTTCCTTGCTGGCAAAGGTCTTGTCTAGTCTGATATCTTAACGCTCCTCCGGCACTTCATAATTTGTGGAGCTGAACCCATCTTAGAGAGGCTGGGCAGGTGAAGCCTACCTCAGAAAGATTTCCTTGCCAATAGCAAACAAGGTCCAAAATCTCCCTTAAGAGTCAGTGTAATCTTGTGTGCCTATGATACCTGCAGACTTCCAGAAACCTTGGCACTGTGAAGGAAGACATTCCTGACACTGAAGGTAGCACAATGGATCATGAACAGTCCATGATGCCAATGCCATGCTGTTGAGTAAACACGGGGGATGCCATCTCTGACCCTTCTTTGGTCATAAATCAAACCACTTGGTGAAAAAAATCTTGTTTAGTTGGCTTTTCTGTAATTAGCTAAAAGCACCCTGAGGGACAGGCATCACTTAAACCTCTACCTTAGGCCTGCAGCCATTGCTGTAGTCCTTCTATACCCAAATGAAGGGGTTCCTAAGTTTCAAGGCCAGACCTCTTTCAATCCCAGCACCTGGATTTCAAACTGCCTCCTGCTGTGTAGCATTCGAAGGTCTCATGGTGCCTCAGTCTGAACCACAGAGCACTGCTCCTGCCTGTGCCAGTCCTCTCTCACCTGACCCATTACCCAGCCCCATCTTCCCCTGCATCCCATCTGAAATTATTAGGTTCTACACTTTCTACCTCCAACCTTTCTGAATGTCTACTTGCCACTGCTCCTCTGGTTTCCAGCAGATTACAGCAATCAGCTTGGGGTGGGTCCCCCTGGGGTTCTGTTTTTCATACTGGCCTCCATTCTGGAAGCAAAAAGACCTTTCCAGTGCATACAGCTCCTGATACTGTCCTTGTCTTAAGCACTTAACAGCTCTATCTCCAACAATCTAGATGATATATGATGGAAGACTCTGTATTTAGGCTTTGTCCTAGTTTTGTGGTCTCATCTCTACCAATTCCACACTGAAGGTGTGGCCACATTGGGCTGCTATAAAATGGATGAATATGCCAAACTGTTTGCCTCAAGGAAAAGTGAAATTGGCAGCCAACTCATTTTCTGGATCTGCCAAATGCTATGTTTGAGTTTGTATGAAAAGAAACACTTTTGTCCCATCCATGATCCTTTCTTCCTCGGAAGCCCTCCCACCTTTGTGCCAGGCTGAGGAAGACCAAGCCCTCCTCAGGAGTCACACTCCAGTCTGGACAATCACCCGACGTTCTGCTCCAGGCTGTAACATGCTGAAGGAATCACCGTGGAACCAGAGGTCACCCAACCCTCCTGGGGGACACTGTATGGATCATTCAATATGTTTCTTCTTAATTTTTTTTCCTTCTGAAACGGTCTCCGTATACACAGGATGCCCTTGAAATCCCTGTTATAGCCTAGAATGGACTCAAACGAACAAGCTTAGTTGTACTCTTGTTTACCTTACTGCGCCAAGAATCCTATATATTTACCTCCTGTATCATTAGAGTCTTAGAAATGGGCCCCATCCCAGATGCCTTGACGTGACAGGTCTCCTTGGGTCTCCTACCTTCAGAGGAAGTAGGCCTTGAGGGCTTGGCTGTCCCTGCCCCGATCAGCGGGCTGTCTGCAGGCTGATTCAAGGCTTCCTTGTCAGGCTGTTTGGCCTCCTTCTCCATTACTTTCTCCTTAGTCTTTGCAACAATATTGGTTGGGGACTTCTTTTGCTCCTCAACTGAAACACACGGATAATCAGTTAGACCTACACCCTAAGGATGCCTGCTTGGAGGGCGGGCCTCGCCACCAGGCGGCGCCCTTTACCTTTCTTCTCTCTGGATTTGCTTTTGGACAGGCCCATAGGTGACCCCGCCGCCCCGGCAGGGCGGCCTTGGGGCCCAGTAACCCTAGCGACTCACAAAACCAACTCTCCGCTTTGGGCGCTCATTACCATGGCAACCGCGTGCGGCGCGAGACGTGCCGAAGCCCCACCCAAGGCCCAGCGCCGTCTTCTCGCGAGAGCAGACCGCGCCACCGGAAACATTAGCGATCCCGGAAGTCCTCCCGGGCACAGCTGGTCCGTAAGATCTCGTCCCCTTCGCCGCCCCGAGGGGTGCACTACCCGACTGGCCATGGACGGTAAGGGGCCGTCACCTACTGTGGGTTCGGAGCGGGATTCTGCGGACACCCTGGCCTCAGCCCCATAAACCCAACCAGAACGGTCCACAGCCTCAGCCCCGGACCCCGCCCCTGGGCCTGGAACCCACTTGTCTTGACTGTATCCCGATCAGGACCTGCCCCTTGCCTCAGCTCCAGACACCGACTAGGAACGGCCCTTGGGTCTGCACCCCACATACCGACCAGAACCGATCCCGGTTCCTGAACCTGTACTTCCTAGCGGAAACCCTCCCCTGGGCTTCGATCCCACAGTCCAACAGGAACTACCTCCGGGTTCTTGACTCCAGACCCCAGCCAGGACCTACCCCTGGGCCTTGTACCTTACTCAGTTCTCCCCAGGCCTGGACACCAAACCCAGGACCGAATCCCTGAATTTTGTCCAAATGACCTCAGATCTAGGCTCTTCTAGCCACCTTCCCCGTTTGTTTTGTTTCTGCCTTGGGGACCCTGGAGTGTCGTCAGAAGGCACTAGAAAAGGTGGTAGTTGCATATTTTGACCCCTGAATAGTACCCAGAGAAATAGGAATAATTCAGATAACGAAAGGCTTCAAGTACCAAGCAGTAGGATGTGAGTTCCCTCCTAGTGGCTCCATGATATAGGAACTTCATGTCCTATTCTGCCCCTAACCTTATAACAGGTTGGGAGGGAACCACTCCTAGTAATATGACTCACTTCCACCTACCAGTGTTCTGAGCTGTAGACTCCCAAAGAACTCATGAATGGACATTGCAGGTTTTATGGCTGGTGTGTTAGAGTTTTTGTTTGTGTGAGAAGGTCTCCCTTGGTAGACCTTGTGTGTCTCCTTGGTAGACCAGGTAGCCTTGGCTGGCCTGGAACTTACCACATAGACCAGGCTGGCCTTGAACTCAAGGGATTTGCCTATTCTGCCCCCCCAGTGTTGAGATTGAAGGTGTGCATAACTGTAATTGAGTTTTTAAGAACTGTTTTCTGAAATGTAGAAAGCGATGTTATTGTTATAGAGGAAATACATAAGAATTCTATATTGTGTTCCTTGGACAGTCTCAACAATAAAGAATTTTTACTTCACAGTTCACTCTGCTCTTGTGAGGGAACTTTTCTGAAGCTCACATCAGGTTTCTCCAGCTTTTTGTTTTTCAGAGTCCAGTTCCACTAGAGTCTAGATGAAAATACAGGTTGAGATGGGAGGGATTTGGCCAGTGTCCTAATATTAGTGAGATGGCTGCACCACACCTGGGTGACACTCCTCCTGTCACAGGTGACTTTTGTACCAGCCAACTGTGGCAGCTCTGGCCATAACTAGTGCCTGCACTGAGTGGTGGTAGATGAGTAGGCACGCCGAGTTCACTGTACCCCAGCAGGTCTCTGCTGGGCCTTGTTTTGCATTTGCAGACCATCAGTGCCTCATTCTGGACTGGTAGGGTGAGCTTTCTCAGGAATCAAATATCATAGCACTCTGCAGATTTAGAAATGGAGCCTGTTACCTGGTGTGGTAGCTCACAACTGCAGTGCCAGCTCTTAGACACTAGAGACAGAAGGATCAGGAGGTCAGAGTGTCCCCATCCTTGGCTACCTAGGGAGTTTGAGGCAAAATCTTGTCTCAAAACATCAAAAATAAATAAACAAGAAATTGTGTTTACCTGTCTCAAGGTTGTGAATGAATAGCAGGTTTGGTTAGCAATTAATTTTTAAAAATACATTCAGATTCCTTCCTTGGCTTAGTACAGTTAGAGACAGTGCACTGGGCCTGATGCTGTGGCTTAGAAATGGCATCTGTCATGGAGTAGTAACCTCTTTGACCTAAGGCTGACCACATTACCAGGTTTATCTACTTGCCTCTGGCAAGATAAAGGAAAGGATATGCAAAACCAACTGTTGGATGCTGGAGCGATGGCTCAGCCATTAAGAGCACTGACTGCTTGTCCAGAGGACCTGGAAGCTCACAACTGTCTGTACCTCCACTTCCAGGGATCTGACACCTTCACACCAATGCACATAAAATAAAAGTTTTTTTTTTTTTTTTTTAAAAAGAGTCAATAAAGACATTAAAAAAAACTGTTAAGTACTAAAGATTTAAGTTTAATACTAAAGGCAAAGAACCCATGTGTCTTTTGTAAAGTTGAATGAATTGTAAGCCACCATCTCCGTTCTGACCGTGGCCAAGAGCTGCATGTATTACCTTGTCTCTCCTTAAAGTAACCCTTTGAGATTGGCTGGTGCTGTTCTTATGGTGAGGGTCTTTGTTGATTGGAGCCCTTGTTCTAACATGGGTCTGTCTTCTGACTCCACTGTTGGGCCTCCCAAATGCCCCGGGCAAATCCCATCCATGTCAGTCTCCTATGGGCCAGCTGCTAGCATCTGCAAGGATTTCACTGAGTCCTCTTGCTTAATAGATGTGGTACTTGTTACATTTTTTTAAAGTTCTCAAGCTGTTTTTTTCTGTCTTTGCAGATACCCTGTTCCAGTTGAAGGTTTGTACAAAACCACAATTCCCTAGTCCTGTCCTGGCAACTAGTGAATAAGGACAAGAATTACAGCGGCGCTTGGAACCCAAACACCCAAAATCATGGGCAAATTATCGTAGTTGAATGACTGCCACACAGGGCTCAGACTGCTGACCAAAGACAGGATCATTCTTTGTTTTTGTCTAAGTAGAAGTAGATCACTCGCACTTGTCCATGAAGACTCAGTGTATTATCTTTAAGAAACACAATTGGGATGGTATACACATGCCTTGATGTTTTCCTAAGCATTTAAAACCACAGGCTAAAATTTAAACACACTTGGAGAATTGTATGGGCAACTGAATGTGCCTCCTCCTGGGGCAATATTTTACCTACCTGATAATCTATGGCATGTTTCTGCCACTTTAAATACCGTAGAAATGACAATCAGGGTTAACTTTATCTTGTTTCTTTCTCGCTGGCTCCAAGGGTCTGGGCAGGAGTGAGGTTACAAGCTGCTGAACATAGTTTGTGTTACACTGAGGCTTTTGAGTAGCGGCATGTGGGCTGATGCCCTAAAGGGGGACAGTGTTTGAGCCTCGTTTACTAGTGACCAGGATCTGGTCTCCAGCCCTTGAATTATGTTGCCAGAGGGGTCATGGATATGTTGACATCATTTTCTCATCTTGGCAAAGAAGTGAGGAAGCTGTATATGCAGGATTCTCAACAGTAGCACTGAAGATCCACTACTTGAGTAGCCTGGAAGAGGTTCTCGTGTGACTTTTCTGTGAGTTCAGTCTTTGATAAGCAGGAGCAGAGTTGGTGAGGGTTGCCTTCCACTCTAGAGGAGGATATGGGTTGGGATGTTATTAGAGATGATGGACATTGTAGGAAACCTATTGTAGCCTCCTTTGCACACAGGGCCTCAGAACTGGGGGGGAGGGGTTTCTTTCCTGATGCTGTTACAGTTTCTCACAGCCCCACAGTAGTCATCAGGACTTACATTTTGAGGCTTTATGCCTTATCACAGGGTTGGTGAAGGAGATGCAGAGGCAGGAGGTTCAGGGAACAGAGCCTAGAGGGTGAGCTCTACCTGTGCATCTCAGGCTGTTATGGTTTCTACTCAGTTCACAGCGAAGCAGCTAGAGAAACTGGCGAAGAAGGCAGAGAAGGACTCCAAAGCCGAGCAGGCCAAAGTGAAGAAGGTGTGTAAGTTCTCTGGTTTGGGTTCTTTCCCCCCAGCCCTTTATTTTATTTTACTTCATTTACGTTATTTTTGAGATTGAGTACTGTGGCCCAGGCTAACCTCAAACTTGAGATGATCGTACGTCAGCTTTACGATTGGTAGGATTACAGGTGGGAGCCACCACACCCAGCTTTGTTTCCCTCTGTGTTGCTTTCATCTCTTCTTTTGTGCAAGACACTTCCTCCATTGTGATTTAACCCTCATTGATTTCAGAGTATTGATGTGTTTGCTTTCATACCTGAGATGGGCAAGCATGAGGGAAGGGTAGTAGCCCTCCTTCTTCCCTCCCGCCCACAGTGATGTCCAGAGCAGAACAAGGGCATGGCCTTCACTGTTTCCTTCTTCCTCCAACATCCTCAGTTTGCAAAGTGTGGCCTTCTAGCTGTCCTGCTCCAGTGTCATCATTTTCTTTCCTCTAGGACTGCTGCCTGGACAATCAGGAGCTGGGCAGAGGCATTGATATTGGGGGTGGGGCTCCATAGGGTTGGGCAGAGGTGGAAGCCCACTGGGGTTTTTGCAGGAAGGGGTCCTCTGCCTAAAGATAGACAGAGCGGAAGGTGAAGTAGCGTAACTGATCTTAGAGCAGACCTTCAGCTAAATCTTGTGCAGCTCTTTAGTGTTGCTTCAAGGCAGAGTAGTAGTTCAAAGGCTATGGCTATTGGTAATGACACACTGCGTTTTTACAAAGCTCACGTATTTCTGAGGATTATACCTGGGGAAAGCTGAAAGCCTCCTATCCTCCCCAGTGGTAAGCCATACCCTGGAGAGATACACAGGCTTGCTTACAAATGTTCTTCTATGAACATTTCCCTATGAATCTTAGGCCCTTCAGCAGAAAAATGTGGAGTGTGCCCGTGTTTATGCTGAAAATGCCATCCGCAAGAAGAATGAAGGTGTAAACTGGCTCCGGATGGCGTCCCGTGTGGATGCAGTAGCCTCCAAGGTGCAAACAGCTGTGACCATGAAGGGGGTAAGTGCTAGACCATGGTGCCATGTGGCCCGCATGTGTTGTAGGGTATGGTGAGTAGAGGGAAGCTGGACCAGCAAAGAACCTAGGCATCAAGGAGTACTAGACACAGGAAGGCCTCAGGAAAGCCTGGGTTCCGTAGCATCATCCCACAATAGGCTGGAAGTTACGTGGACCTCTTGGTTCCACATCAGAGATTCCCTTCAAAGTGGAGAGACCCATAGAACTCCACTGTGTCATCAGCTGCATTCAAGTGACTGTGCTGAGACTCTGGGTTCCCATCAGAAAGTTGTGATAACCTGTCCCTAGTTTGCAGTCCTTGACTATTTTTTTTTCTTTATTAAGACATTTTTTATTCATTTTATATACACACAGATCCTCCTCTCATCCCTCCTCCTGCTCCCCATTCTGCCTACCCCCTCCATCCCTTGACTATCTTTAACTCTGTTCTTGTCCCTAATCTTGTCCCTAATCTATCCTAGGTAACCAAGAATATGGCACAGGTGACCAAAGCTCTGGACAAGGCACTGAGTGCCATGGATCTTCAGAAGGTGTCTGCAGTGATGGACAGGTTTGAGCAGCAGGTGCAGAACCTGGATGTGCACACATCGGTAGGTGGCCATTGCAGTATGGCTGGACAGGGTCAGGGTGGCTGGACTGAGCTGGACAGGACTTGGAGGAGAAGGAAGGGGATGGGACACCAGCCCTTTCTGGGGAGGCCCACATGATAAAGAAGCACACAGAAGTACGGAAAGGTCCCTGAACCAGGTGGACCCAGAGGTGGAACTGGCTGGATATGGGGCAGGAAGGGCCAAGGGACCCAGGAAAAGCTTTCTACAGAGAACCCTGTGAAAAGAAAGCAGTGTGGGGAGAGAGTGAGCAAGAACCACCGTGGGGGTTAGGGAGGATGGCTCAGTGGATAAGGTGCTTGTGCAAGCCTGAGGGCATGAGTTTGGGTTCTTGGCACCCACATAAGAGCTGGGTGTGAGGGGGTCTTAGTGCTGGGGCCAAAGACAGATGAATCCCAGGGCTTTGCTGACCAGCCAGCCAGGATGAAACGGTGAACACTAAGTTTAGTGGGAGACCTTGTAGAACACAATATCAAGAAGACAGTTGATGTTATACTCTGGCCTTCCCCTGAGCACATACATATATGCATGTGTACACCACACATATCCATAACAAACAAAACAATTGCAGTGTGCTTCATAGTGCCATGGGCTCCATGGCCTTATTGCCCAGAATGACCCTCTCCCCAGGTAATGGAGGATTCTGTGAGTGCTGCCACCACGCTGACCACACCTCAGGAGCAGGTAGACAGCCTAATTGTACAGATTGCTGAGGAAAATGGCCTGGAGGTCTTAGACCAACTCAGCCAGCTTCCAGAGGGTGCCTCTGCTGTGGGCGAAAGCTCTGTGCGCAGCCAGGAGGACCAGCTGTCTCGGAGGTAGGACCTGCCTGAGGGAATGTCATAATACTTGCTCTAGTGTCCTGTCTGGGGGCAAGTTGGGGACCCTAAGGTCTTTGTGGGCTGGAACCCAACCATGCAAAGACCCATCACATGATGGGACTGTTGGGAAGGCAGCGGGAAGAGCCCTGTCTCTGCCTGGAGAGCTCCCCCTTGCATCAGAATGCTGCAGTCAGTCCCCTATAACCAGCAGTTGGTGCCAGATGTGTGACCACACATTTGTCTACACACAGCTCACGGTAGAAGGGAGTTCTTTGCCCTTCCTAAGAATGTCACAGTATGTGGCTGTTATCTGGCATCTTTTCACGCATTATCCCAGGACAACTTTGAAAACCTGAGTCTAAGTGGGTCCTCACTTCTAGGTTCATGTCTAGCACTTGTACACAGTATTTCAAATACCTCTGTCCTTTGCCTTTCTTACCAGAATCCTTTTTATTGATTTCCAGGTTGGCTGCCCTGAGGAATTAGCATGCCCTTGGCAGGTGCTGCCTCCCTTGTCCTGTGATGTACTGGAGGCTTCCGCCCCACTCTGCGCTCAACTTTCTCCAACCCTTCGTAGCTGCCTTGGCTCTTTTCCAACCTGTCAGGCTGGGCGCCTTAGAACTGAGCCTTAGATTGGGCAGTGGGCCTCTGTCCTAGTATTGAATTTGCACAAGTGTGTAGGTGACGTTTGTGACTGTGGGCCACAGCTGGAAGATGGCAGGCTCTTTTTTGTCCTCTGCCCACGTGGAGTTGACAGGGTTTGGCCAGCACATGTGTGGACTTCAGCCCAGTGCTTTGGGGCCTTCCGATTCCAGTGACTGCTCACCTGCTGCTTGCTGTGGCCAGTGAGGGTCAGAGGCACTCCTTTGCCAGGCAGCTCTGCAGACAGGAAATCCTGTTGTGTGACAGCCCTGAGTAGATTCCTGTGGACTTTTGTGTACCAGAGATGTTCAGTGCCACCAATACTGACTGGGGACCTTTACAGATGGTTTCTCCCCTCCATCTTCCCAGGGCTGAGTTCTTGGCTACCACTGCCAGCTGGCTGAGTCTGCCCAGGCTTTCTGTCCCTCAGCTCCCTTCCCCAGCGCACAGGAACAGAACTGGTATCCACTCAAGTGCAGGTGTTCCCACCCCAGAGATTCTCACCCTTCCTCAGCAGCTGCCTCTGCAAGAAAGGACTTTGGGCTGCTCGGGCTGAGCGGTCTGCCTGATGGCACTGGGCCCCCAGTTTCTAGCCTTCCAGGCCTTTGTAGAGCTTCTCACTCTTGAATGTGAGGTCTCCTGACTCTTCTGTCATTTTAGATACCCTGCTGCCCTTCTGCCTTCTCCAAGGGAAAGCCAGGGTGGCTAACAAAGGGAACCTGGGACAGTCACCTTTGGCTATGGTCTGCTCTTTTATATCCTTTTGCAGTGGGGAAGCTGGCAGGAAGCAGATGATGAGGCTGATGGGGGTGGCCTGAAGGCTGTGTGTACAGGCTGCTGTTTTATTTTTTTGTCTCCTGAAGTTTACTCATGTTCTTGAAACTCCTGGTGATTTTGTTCTTTTGCCAAAGTAGAAAGCACACAGCAGATGGGGTGTGTTTGTCCCAGCCCTCTTCACAGGCTGAGCAGTGCAGTACTGCCTACAGGGTTACACACAAACGTGGAGACTTTACCTGGACTTTCTGTGTTTGGTTTTTTTCTGTTCTGCACTTTGGGGACCCTCAGTGTTCCACATTACAAGTTGATGTTGAGGGTGGGGCCTGGAATTGTTGGCCCTGGGTGTGGGAACCAAGATACAGTCTACCCATGGGCCCCTCAGGCTCCCTGAAATCAACCTACATGACAAGTGTTGAGAATAACTGCAGTCTCTCAGGGACAGCCTGTGAGCTCCGTGGGTCCTGGAGGGTGCAGGATTTGTGGAACACTAGTAGATTTGGGGGTGCTGGGTCAGGTTCATCAAAATGGGCGAATCTGCCTTTAAAGTGCTGTCATAAGTCAATAAATTGATTGTTGGAGAGTTTTCTCAAGCTTTGCTTTGATGGTCTGGGTAGGACTGATGGACTGTGGGCTAGACCCTGTGGATTAGCCAGTGCCTCCCCTCAGGGGATGAACGGTGGGCTAGACCCTATGGATTATCCAGTGCCTCCCCTCGGGGGAGGTCCAGAATGGGGGGATGGTGTCCCTGGAGGCCTGGTTCCAGGGGGGAAAGGGGAGACATGGGTGAATGAAGAGTCTCAGGCTACACATAGTAGTGGAATCAATTCTTTTTTTTTTAATTAATTTATTTTTATTTTATGTGCATTGGTGTTTTGCCTGCATATATGTCTGTGTGAGGATGTCAGATCTTAAGAGTTACAGACAGTTGTGAGCCACCATGTGGGTGCTAGGAATTGAACCTGGGTCCTCTGCAAGAGCAGTCAGTGCTCTTAACCACTGAGCCATCTCTCCAGCCCCAATAGTAATGGAATCAGAATCAAGTTTATGATTTAAGTATTAAAGTATTGATACAAAGGTTATTTCCTATTTGAGATGCTTCTTTTTAGCGTCTGAGCCCCTTCAACCTGTTCTCTTTGGGCTTTAGCACATCCTACTTCCAGCTTCCCCTTCACTGCAGGGTCCACTGGTTCCTCTTGGCTTCTCTGCCTCAGCACCAAGTCATCCCTGACTCATTTTAGAGGGGAACAGTGCTTAGAAACTGACTGTGGGCCTGGGGGTAACTCCTTTGGTGAAGTGCTTGCTGTACCAGCATGAAGACATGAGTTTGGATTCTCAGAAGTCATGTTAAAAAGCCAGGCATGGGCTGGGCCGTGGTGGTGCACACCTTTGATCCCAACACTTGGGAGGCAGAGGCAGATAGATAGATCTCTGAGTTTGAGGCAGCTTGGTCTACAGAGTGAGTTCCAGGATAGCCAGGGCTACACAGAGAAACCCTGCCTGGGGGGGGGGGGAAGCCATGGAGTAATCCTAGTATTGGGCATACAGGCAGACCCCTGGAGCACACATGCCAGTGGGCTAGTTAAATCCTGAATTAGTGAGTTCCAGATTCAGTTGAGACCTTATCTCAAAAGGTAGAGTGGTGGCTCAGAAGTTAAGAACACTGGCTGCTTTCCCAGAGGTTGTGAGTTCAATTCCCAGCACCTACAGGGTGGCTCCCAACCATCTATAACTGTAGTTCATGGGATCTGATGCCTTCTTCTGGTATACATGCAGGAAAAACACTCATATACATAAAATATGTAAATAAAAGAGAACTTACTTATAAAAAATAAAAGTTGGAGCGTGGTTGAGGAAAAAAGCTAAGGTAACCTCTAAACTGTAAATGCATACTCTTGCACATGCACACACACCAAACAAACGGACTGCATGTCACACTTTACACTTCCAAGAAGTATGAGTGGCTGACAAAATGCATGATGTATAACCCTCTGACAACATTAGGACTGTATATTAATACTGCAAAAGCCAGCCTAGCCATCCTTCTTATTTGTACCTTTAAAACATTTTTTTTTCCTTTGAAACAGGGTCTCAGTATGTAGCAAGCTGTTTTAAAACTCACTGTGTAGAGCATGATGGTCTTGAACTCACAGGGATCTGCCTGGTGAGATTAGAGTCATGCGCCACCATGCCTGACTATTTGAAACTTCTAAATTTTCCTTTTTTGTTGTTTTCTTGTTTTGTTTTGTTTTTGTTTGTTGTTTGAGACAAGGCCTTGCTAAATAGCTCTGGCTGAACTAGAGTTATTTGGCTGGCCTCAAACTTGCAGCAATCCTTCTGATTCTGATTTCTGGGAGCTAGGATTACAGATAAAACCCACCATGCCCTGCTCCTTTTTTCTTTTTTAAAGGTGATCTCAGGGCTGGAGAGGTGGCTCAGCTCTTCCAGAAGTCCTAGGTTCAATTTCCAGCACCTATGTATGAGCTCATAACCACCTGTAATTCTAGTTCCAGGGGATCTGATACTTTTCTGGCCTTTGTGGGCACCAGGCACACACATGGTGCACAGACATACATGTAGGCAAAACACCTACACACAAAAATTAAAAAAAATTTTTTTTTTTTAAAAATGAGATGTTACTATGTAGCCCAGGCTGGCCTTGAATTCAAGACCCTCCCACTCTGGCCTCCCAAGGGATTCAGATAACATGTCAGCACCGTGTCCATCTTGTTTGTTTCCTGCCTTTGACAGTGAAAAGCTGTTTATTTTCAACACTGGAAGTTGGATTCCTCTTCTTTGTTTTGTACCCAAAGTGGTTTCAGACTTATTACCTGGGGGTTGGGGTAGTTTAGTTCAGTGGTAGAGCACTTGCCTAGCAAGTTAAAGGCCCTGGGTTTGGTCCTCAGCTCCAGAAGAAGGGGGTAGGGAACAAACTTACTAACTGTATCCAGTTATCAAACTATAGGTGTGTGTGTGTGTGTGTGTGTGTGTGTGTGTGTGTGTGTGTGTGTGCGTGTGCGTGTGTGTGTGTGTTTATACTGTTCAAGGTGATTGTGTGGTTCTAGTAGGTTCATTTGCATTATGGAAGACTCCCCCAACCTACTTGGACTTTTTTTTTTTGGGACATGTGAAGTAACCCAGCCTTCAATCAAGGTCTGCTCATTTAGAATCCGCTGCTTGCCTCAGATGCATTCCAGTGGCCTCCCGTAGGTCCGATTAGCTCAAAGGGCTGCCTTACTTATCATTGTTAGACAAAGAGAGGGGAACCCAGTTTATGTCCCTATACACCAAGATTAGAACCTGCATCCATGGGGTGTGCTCCAGCTTCACCCCCACCTCTGTGAAACCTGCTGTAGAATCAACCTCAGGTGCCTCGGCGAGGCCTGGGTGTTCCGGGTGGTAACTTAGGACATGAAGATGGCTTGGTGTGTAAAAGCTTGTTGCTAATCCTGCTGACCTGGGTTTGATGGAACCCGTGATAGAGGGAAAGAACAAACTCTCAAAAGTTGTCCTCTGATCCCCAATGCGTGGTGTGACGTGTATGTCCCCACTCTTACATACACACACACATACCTTTGTTTGTTTGCTTGTTTTGAGACAAAGTCTCTCTACATAGCCTAAGCTGTCTGGCCTCAACATACAGAGATCCACCTGCCTCTGTCTCTCAAGTGCTGGAATCAAAGGGGTGCACCACCATGTCCAGGCTCACAATTTTAAAATCAAAAGATGGTGACCCAAAGTAGGAAAAGGGGGGATAAGTGAACAAAACAACTACAACAAGCAGGAAGAACACCCTAGAACTGGATGAGACGTGTCACCACAGTGGGGGAGCTCTAGAGGGATTTTACTGTGTCAACGATTATTTTAGGCATCAGGAAGTCAAGGTCATCCTTGGCTGCATAGTGAGTTGGGGGGGTCACCCTTAGTCACATGAGACCCTGGCTGACTCAACAACAACAAAAAGATTATTTTAGGCAACTAAAAATTTTGAGTCAGGGTCTTGTTATGTAGCCTGGGCTGATCTCAAGCTCACGGTCTTCTTGCCTGAGCCCCCTGAGAGCCAGGGTTACAGGTACATACCACTATACCTGGGTCTAGGATTATTTTAGGACCTCTGTGTCTTTTATTTCCCAGCTGTCAAAATAAGGTGTAATACATTGGAAATACACCAGGGGGACCTTTTCCACTGCTTTGGCCAGACAACGGCACAGAAACCTTTACCAAGCATTTTCCCTTATAAACTGATCCTATGTAGTCACAGGATGTTCCCCAAGACATTTAGAACAGACCAGAGAAGGATGCTGCTCATGTGGGCCATGTTGTAACAGACACGAGGACAGGACCAAGTCTTGTTCTGTGCTAATACCCACAGACTTGGGGGTGGGCAGGCCCCCTATCCTTTTATCCCTTGGTGGCATGTGCAAATGGGTAGCCTGGCATATAGAGGACTCTAAAAGCCAGTCTGAGGCTGGGCTCAGGTGGTTGCATGCTTGCCTAGCATGCACCAAGTCCCAGGTTTGATCCTTAGCACTATATAAACCAAGTGAGGTGGTCTGTACCTGTAATTGAAGCACCTTAGAGGTAAAGGCAAGAGATTCAGAAGTTCAAGATCATGCCCAGTGAGTTGGAGGACCACCTGGAATACACGAGAGCCTGTCCCAAACAGTGAAAAAGTTAAAGTCAGGTGGATGACCCTGTGGTCAGCCCCATGGGCTGTAGTTATCGTCTACCAGGCTTTTTTTCAGGGAAGGCAGATCTGAAAGGGACAGAGATATATGACCATGAGGTTTCATATACTCACCCTTTATGGGTACCTCATATCCTTCACCCTTTGTGGGTACCTCTCAGAGCAGGTAGGGACAGGCTCTCAATAAAGGAGTCCTTGCCCATGTCCATGAGGAGTGTCTAAGCAGTATGGACCAGAAAGGAGTCATTGGCCAGTCAGCAGGACTGCTCCATGCTGTCCCTCACAAGTTTATTCATAAGACATCTTTGACTGTCCTCACTGGAAGGCCTGATCCCTTGTTTTACTAACAGGCATGCTATGTAACACATATGAGACCACCTCTGCCCTTGTGAATCTGGAAAGACCAGCTTTTAGCTGTGTGAGACAGCCTTAGAGAGTCCAGGTACCCATCCCATCTGGATCCTACCCTCCAAGGCTGGACCAAATTCAGATTTCCTGGGTCCTTTTCCAGCAGTACAGAACCCAGATAAACGTGGGTACGTGCATGTGTGACTCTCATATGTGTCAGAGTACACATGTCCATATAGGATATATATGTGCATCTGAGTGAGTGTATGTATTTGTACACATTGTGTATCATGTGCACATGGGCTGTGTGCACATGAGTACACATTGTGGGGGTGTTGTGTACATGTATAAGTGATGGGGGAGGTAGCCATTGGAACCTGGACCATGATTTTTCAAACTCGCCAATGCCCATGTGAGACCTTTTGCAGACATCTGGGTTCCTTCTAGCCCTCCCCTCCAAGAGCTTAGATCCTCTCATGTCCTTGTTCACACAGAGCCCATTCTTATAAAATCTGCTCTCCAGATGCTCAGAAGTGCCTTCCAGGGCTGGGATACTGACAGCATACATACGCACTTAAAGGGGTCATTGCATTTATTGTATTCCTGTGTCTTGAACTGTCCCCAGGTAAGCCCACTGCTTATTTGGGAAAGGGTGTGTTTTTGCATGGACAACATGGGCTCTTGGCTTGTCCAGTGTTCCCCGAGCTCTGAGAGCACGAGGAAGGTTCTGGTCCTTAGGATATCACAGAGGATGCAGACTGAGGAGCAAGGGAGCCAGGGAGGCCAGCAAGGCCCCTATCTGGAGGTGGATGCTGGAGGCTCGTGAGTAGCCATAGTAGGTCCTGCAGGAGCCGCCCAGCTTATCCAGGGGGATAGGCTCTTCCTCAGGAACTTGCATGATATTGCTTACCTGGAGACAGACCCAAGTTAGGCAGCCTGCTTTGTGGGTGGGCGAAGGGCAGCAAACCCAAATGGCCACATTCTCACCCGTTCAACTTCAGAGAAGACCCGCAGCAGGTTGTCACTTAGTACACCTCTGACCTCTGTGTCTGTCCAGTTCCTCCTGAGGAGCTCAGCTATCAAGTCTGGGTACTTGGAAACATCCTCCAGTCCTTTGGGAAGCCTATGCCAAGACCAAGAGGACCAGACATTGCCAACTCTCCAGGCATGTGAAGGCTGGAAGAGCAGGCTTGCAGCAAAATGCCCTGCACTGTGCTCAGGACACCCTTTTCCTCCCCTGTCCCATCAGCACACATCAATATAGAACAAGATGTCACTCTTACTCTGTAACGCCATCATAGTCTCCTCCAAGGCCCACAGCCTCAGCGCCTGCCACCTTCTTGATGTAGTCCAGGTGGTCTGTAGGGAGTAGCAGGTATGGGTCCTAAGCAAGGCCCTCCCCAACTTGGTCACTTCATGGTCATATCCACTTACCAGCCACTTGGGACAGGTTGGCATCCTTTGAGCAGGACACAAACATACTGTAGAAGTTTACCATCACCAGACTGCTTGTGTTCTTCTGCTCAGAGAGGGGTGGGGAATGAAGGTTGGAGAGGGCTCATCGGGGACAAGGGGTTCCCCTTCACTTCTCAAATTCCTTACCACCAGCTGGAGTATGTCATCGGGTACATTCCGCCTGTGATGACACAGGCTGTAGGCCGAAGAGTGGCTGAAGATGACCGGAGCCTTGGATAGCTGCAAAGCATCCCTCATGGTGGCCACAGCCACATGGGACAAGTCAATCATGACACCCAGGCGGTTCATCTCCTTCAGCACTCTCTGCGGGGAGACAGGATTGGGTACACCTCACAGACTCTGAACTTGGGGCATGGGAGAGGCAGCACTGGATAGGTGTTAATTAGCCCTTTAGTGACTGGAGGTTGTGGGGTACTCAGGACTCAGCATTCTGGATGCTCAGGGGTGCCAACAGTCTCAACCCGGAAACAAGTACTGTTTGCTCCGTGTGACTGAGGAGGGCACCAAAATCCGTTGAGGTGTGACACTCTGTGCTGGAAATCTTCCTAGCCATCTGTCCTTTGGGGACTGTGGTCCTTCCCCCTCACCTTCCCAAAGTCTGACAGTCCATGGCTCTCAGCCTTGTCATCTCCTTTGTCCACCATCCAGTTGTCAGACCTGAAGAGAAACACACACGTGTCCAGGGAGCAAATCAGCAGTGTCACCCTCACCTGCTTAGCTAACAAGGCCTGGCCTGGAGCTCAGGAGAGTTCTGGGCATGACTGAGGTCATGTTTGGTTTCCTCTTCCCACCACATCCCAGGGGCTTCACAGTGGGACCCCTTACCAGGGTGTGTTGCAGTTGTGGGTGAGGGTCAGGTACCGCATACCCAGATGGTAGAGTGCCCGCAGGACACCCAGGCTGCTGTCGATTAAGTGGCCACCTTCCACACCAATCAGACTGGCAATTTTGCCCTCACTGAAAGCCTGTGTGATACCTACGGAGAACAAAGGAGAGGGTTGGCACTAAACATTCGGGATTCTAAGTCCCACCCTCTACTAAAGACCAGGCCTGGCAGGAGGCATTAGGGCCTTGGTGGGACACTACCTGAACTATTGGTAACACACAAGAAGGTCTCAGGATATAGTTGGCACATTCGGTGTATGACATCCATCTGTTCCAGTATCCTTTTCACAGCGTCTTTGTATTGAGTGTCGCAAGGCATGTATGCGGACCAGAACTGGGGACCAAGGGGAAGAGCTGATAGCCCAGACCACTGATATCTGAGCCCACCCCAGCATACACGTGGGTCTGTTCTCCTGCCCCTTTGGAAGCCCTGGGAGCTGGTTCAGATAAGTGTGCCCTTCCAAGGCCTGTAGCCCAGGGGCCCAGGAGGCATGCTTCTCTAACGCAGGCCATACCTAACCAGTCCCACAAGGAATATAGAGGAGAGCTCAGTACAGAACAGATGGGAGACCAGAGGATGTACCTGACCCCCCACAAAGCCATCTCTTAGCTTGGGGATGTTGGTATGTGTTGCAGTCAGTGTGTTCAAGTTGGCCTTCGAGTCGTTCAGCTTGTTGTTGAACAACTTCAGCAGTTGCCAAGGCAAGTCGTTGTGCCTGGAGAGAACCAGGGAGGGTCCAAGGTGGATTAGGAAGTCTGCTTGGACGTGTTGGCTTCTAAACCAGCTGGCTTGCAGACTGCCCTTCTCCAGTTCAAAATCCCACAGCTCAAGACTAACATGCAGGCCTCAGAAGTGGAACACCTCTGATTTGAATACACCTGCACACAGGTGAAATTCCTAATTGCATTCCAGGCCAGGTGACCATGAGCTGAGTATGGCTAGTCTGGCCTTCTTATGCGCCCCACCCCAACCCCCAAGCAGGAGAAGAGGGCAGACACCCATTCTGCTGCAAAATCACCTGGGTCTGGGGGCTGGGAACCAATGCAGGTACCTTATAGGAATATGACATTTTCAGTTCAAAGATTAAATTTACTCCTTGAAGGGAAAGCTGTGACATATAGGGAGTAGCCTGGTCTACATCCTTCTGGGGAGTGAGGCATCACTCATAGGATTCAGGCTGGTCTTTATCTCTATTCCTATGGCAAACCCCAGCTCGCCTTTGGCCAGTTCATCTCTGACTCCAAAGGGCTTTGATCCTCTGAGTTCCAAGGAGTTCCAAGGGAGCCAGTGCTTTCATGGAGGAAGGAGAGGGCCAACAGCCAGCACCTGAGCTCGTCACAAGGGCTTTTTGTCACCTCTGCTTATGCTGCTACAGTGCCTGAGTTGTCTAGCAGAGTCCCCGAGCAGCCACGGCAGGCTCATTGGAGTGCAGGCTCAGGCCCATTAGAGCACTTGCCACAGATCTGCACTGTGCTGATCTGCATGCACAGAACTGCTGAGGAGGCACCCACAGTGTGCTATCAGTCCTGTGGCTGTAGCCTGTGTTAGCTGGGTCCTTGAGGTCTCTGGAAGGTGAGCAGAGATAGTCTCCCCTCCCCAGCTCTGGCTTTGTCCTCCTTGTCCACTTTCCATCGCCAATCCCAGTTCCTTTTTCCTACACCTAGGTTTCTTTATCTCTAACACAGGGTATCTTGGTATCTTCCCCAGAGAGTGCATTATTAAGGTAAATAAGTAAATATTAATGTAGTCGTTTGGATCTGTCCAGAGAAATGTGATGTTAGGCGTCTTCATTCTTTTTTTTGTTTGTTTGTTTTTCAAGACAGGGTTTCTCTGTATAACAGCCCTAGCTGTCCTGGAATTAGCTCTGTAGACCAGGCTGGCCTTGAACTCACAGAGATCCATCTGGCTCTGCTTCCTGACTGCTGGGATTAAAGGTTTTCATCTCCACCTCTCCACAAGTCTTCATTCTTACAAGAGCTTCTACAAAAGCAGGACAGCTATCCATCACTAGGCAATATCGTAAGGCCCCACTGAGACATACATACACAGTTCCTTATCCATATGTCATTATGAAACACATAGGTTTTTTTTGAGGGTTGGTTTCTTTTGAGACAGGGTCTTACAATGTAGCTCTGGGTAGCCTGAAACCCTCCATGTGGCCCAGACTGGCCTAAAATTTGCTGTGATCTTCAAGCCTCTGCCTTCTANATGTTGAGAATACAGGCTTATGCTATTGTACCAGTCTGTTTGTTGTTTTATTATTATTTAGATTGATTTATTTTATTTTATGTGTATTTTATTTTCTGTTAGCATGTATGTTTGTGTGTGTATCATGTGTGTTTCTGGTGCCCACAGAGGTGAGAAGAGGGCACTGGATCACCCGGGACTGAATTTACAGATGTCTGTAAGCTACTATGTGGATTTTAAGAACCGAACCCCCAAGCCAGGCAGTGACGGTACATGTCTTTAATTCCAGCACTCAGGAGGCAGAGACAGGCAGATCTCTGAGTTCAAGGCCAGCCTGGTCTACAGATCGAGTTCTAGGTCAGCCAGGGCTACACAGAGAAATCCTTTCTTGAAAAACAAAACAAAAAAATTTTAATTAAAAAAAAAATGACCCAAACCACAGTCCTCTACAAGAGCAGCAACTGCTCTTAACCACTGAACCATCTCTCTAACCCCCTTATTTGTGCTTTCTTTTTTATTTGTTTGTTTTTGTTTTTCAAGACAAGGTCTCATTATGTAGCTCTGGTTGTCTTAGACTAGGCTGGCCTTGAACTTCCAGAGATCCACCTGCTTCAGCTTCCCGAGTGCTGGGATTAAAGACTTGTGCCACTGTGCCTAGAGTTGTTTGTAATTTTAAGCAGGGCCTTTCTTTTAACCCAGACTGGATATGAGCTCATTATGGAATCCAGACTGGCCTTAAGCCTGCAGTGAGTGACCCTTTAGCCTCAGCCTCCCAAGTGCTGGGATTACAAGTGGAAGCAACTACACCCAGCATCATATGACAACTGACTTAGGTTTGTTGGGTCCAAGTACTAGGTCACCTGCCACCTATCAGTTCTCCTTCACCCTGACCCCATCCACTCCCAGTAATGGCTTTTCCAAAGCCAGTCAATCCAGGAAGCTCCTTGGGAAAGCTCAGGCAATGTGCCCCTCCCTAGGGCTGGTGCCCAAGCCATCCCTCAGCAAAGGGACACACAAGCTTTAGTCTCTGCATGTGAACATCACTCCCAGAAGAAGGTCCAGGGATGGGCCGGACTGCCTTCGTCCCTCTTACCCCACCCTTTGCACTTGGCACAGATTTATTATGGTACACTTACTGAATGGATAAATGAATGGGTATGGGCCAGCCAAGGCAGCCTTGCCAGCTCTCTGAGGCAGGGCTAGGCAGGATCCAGGAAGGGGACTTTAATCTTTTACCTGAGGACACTTACAGTCTATCTAAGAAATTCATCTCCATCGTGGGTGCTGGGAAGGGGTGGAGCACTGAATGGGGCTCTAGATACCTCAGGAGCCCCTGTCATACTTGGAACTACTCTGCCCTCTCTCCTCATCCCCTCTCCAGCCTCTTTGGGAAGACAAAATGGGACCACAGGACTCCTGTCTTCTGAGGGAACAGAGCCACCTCTGCCAAATCAAACTGCAGTTCTAGCCTCTGTGTGCCTCAGGGTTCAAGGGTGCTGATGGGAGGTCCATTGGAGACTTCCACAATAACCCAATAGGAGGAGAGTGATTGGCCAGCAGGGGTAGGAGGATATGATAGCTAGAAATAGAGTGACCGTGCTTCGGCCAGGAGAGGACGGGTGGTAAGGAGCTGGCAAAAGGTCTTCAAGTATTCTAGCAATGTCAGAGGGATCAGGCAGTGTGAACTGGACATGTGGGACATCTCCACATGCACTGTGACCTTCACAAAGGAACAAGAGAGGTACTGGGGCATTTAGCACTCGGCCTGGCACAAGACAGAGGAGAGCTGGAAGGATGCTCAAGGGGACCTTACTGGGGTAAAGCCACCCTCACCTCAGCTTTTCAGCTGAGACCCAGGTAGGAGACATGGATCACTCCCTCAGACATATGACTAGAGAGCTGGGAGACCTCAGAATCCCCCAGATACAACCAAACTTGGAGCTTCAGGAGCCCTGGGAGCCGGTGCTGTGATGCCACCTCCTTCCTTCCCTGCCCTCTTTTGATGAAACCTTTTAAGTCCTAAGACTCTCCACCAAGAAGCCGAGGCCAGAAGAAGAGAAGAACCATGGTACAGTAGGGAAACTGAGCCCCATGCAGAGGTGTGGAAGCTTCTGGCCCTTTCAGGCACCTCGATAGGTAGCCACTCACCCATCGATGACTGGTGTGGTCTTCATGATTTCCTTTGCCCTGTCCTGGAACGAGTCGGAAGCACAGATGGCCAGCAGAGGCCAGAGCCACCAGATGATCAGCATTACAAGGTCCCCAGGGATCTGCTTCCACAGCTGCCTTGACACCTCTGTGCTGGCCTATACACAGGGGGAAAAAAACCCACCTGTCCAAGGGCCGATGGAGCTGCTGTGCCTGTCAGGAGAAAAGACAGAGGCCTTTGGTCCAGGTAATTAAGACTGTGAGTCCCGTTTATAACTCCCAGTGTTCAATGAGTAACCACTCCATTCCCTTTCAGGATAGGTGGCACAGACAAGCCATTACTGGGTGTTGCTGTCTTGGCTAGGTAGAAGTATAGAAAGACCCTGGGATCCCAGACCCTAAGAGGGGCTCCAAAGGGGCTAGCACAAGGCAGTTTCTTTGTCATCTAGCTTGCTGACACATCTGATCCTGGAGGCTTGGTACCTTTATGCAGACCTGCCCTTCGGGGCCAGCTCACTGAAAGTGCCTGAATTCTGACAGGCCAGGATTACAGCATCCACTAAGGGTCTTCCTGGTGCCTAGCCTCCTCCAGGCGGTACCTGGTGATTTCTTTCCACCTGGCCCTGAGAAGAAAGGTCATTTCCTTGGCAGGTGCCTGGGCCCCTAGGTCTCCCCTCCCCTCCTGTTGACAGCACCTCAAATGGTTGTTGGGGAGACTGGGTCAGGTAGCAGCTGTCAATGTACCTCATCACTGGAGAAGAGCCACATTTAGGTCATCTTCCCAGCTCCCACTGTCTCTTGACAAAGAGGCCCCAAGAATCCTTAATACCAGTTTCCTATACAGAAAGTGCCACTGTCTGTGTACCTCTGTGGTATCTGAGTCATCCTAGGTGTCCATACACATGCTACCTCTCTGACCTGTTGCAGACAAGAGGGGCATGGAGGCCTCCTACTCTGATAGCTGCCACAGTTCCCTGAGCTTGCAATATGATCTGTGTCTGAGTTTTAAGGCTGTTGGGTGGGGGAGAGTGACGGGAAACAACTTGCAGGGTAGGATACTGCCTGAGGGCACACTGTAACCTAGGCTGGACTGGAACTCACTTTGTACCCAGAGTGGCATGAAACTTCTAGTAATCCTGCTCCTTAGCCTCCCACGTGCTGACGTTACAGCCATATACCACCACACCCCATGCTTTCACTACGTTTCCAGAGTTCTTGTTCCTTCTTCAACCCCTACAATTAGCGTGTTCATTTTTCTGTTACTCCTTTGCTAGCATTTTCTCTCCTTGTTTAGCAGTCTTACATAATCCTGTGTACCTTGCAGAATCCTTAGTGCCTAAATCATGGTCCACCACATCCCTTTAGGAACAGTGCACTGTGGATTCATTTGCTCCCTGTTCTTATTTTCTCTTGTGGTATTTTGCTTGTCTGCAATTCTTTTTTGGGTAAAATCTCCTGAAATACTGTTGTCAGGTCTGCGTTCTCATTCTCACTGAATGAGCCTGTCAACCCCTCCCTACTGCTTCCAGCACCACAGTACAGTGTCTGGACCATTCTGGAAAGGCTGTCTGAGCTCTGGGTCTCCACACCTGGGAGCATCTGCTTGTCTATGATGCTTCCTCAGGAAGGGCTGAACCTTCTGTTCAGACCTGCCTGGCTCTTGGTTATGCACTTCATCCCATGTGTGAATTCAAATTTGTTGTTGTTGTTGAAACAGGGTCTCGTGTCACCAGGACTGGCATTGGACTCTTGTTGTTGTTGTTGTTGTTTTGTTTTTGAGGCAGGATTTCTCTGTGTAGTCCTGGCTGTCCTAGAAGTTACTCTGCAGATCAGGCTGGCCTGGAATGCAGAGTTCTGAGTGCCTCTGAACACTCTGCCTCCTGAGTGCTGACATCAAAGGCTTGCACCACCATTGTCCGGCTTGGCCTTGGACTCTTAGCCTTCTGTCCCCATCACCCAAGTACACCACCGTGCCCATCTTGGATTGTTAAAAACTACTTTTGAATTTTCTCCTGTCATCCCTGTATTGGTTTAAAAGCCCTAAAGGGGCTGGGGAGTGTTGCTCAGTGGGTACAGCATTTGCCTAGAATACATAAAGCTAGGGTTCAGCTTCAGGTGCTGAAAACACAAAACCAAAATAGTGTGGCCTTGTGGGCTTCCAGTTCGAATCCTGGGATCCTATATTCTTGGTCCATTCAGAATTTTATGAGTTGGTCAGATTTTTCAGCCTCAGCTTCTTTGAAACTGAGAAGACATTGTGTTACCTCCTTATTGGTAGGAAAAGTTAGACAGTGGTTCTCAACCTAACGCTGCGTCCCTTTAATACAGTTCCTCAAGCTGTGGTGACCCCCAATCATAAAGTTATTTTTGATGATACTTCATAGCTATAATTTTGCTATTTTAATGAATTGTGATATAAATATCTGAGATGCAGGGTATCTGATATGAGACCCCTGGGTCTCAACCCACAGGTTGAGAACCACTGAGGGTTTGGTTTTTTTTTTTAATAATTTTTTTTATTATTATTATTAAAACATTCGATGTACAACTGCAGGAGAGATAATATACAGATAGCTTGAACATAGGTAGAGGTACAAATTCTTATCATAATAATGAAATGTTTCACTAAAGCTTGCCCAGTGACTTTTTGGTTGTTTTTTTTTTTCTTTTTAATCAAACTAGACATTGTATTGCCCATCTATACTATCTATAATCCTGCACCCAGGAAGCTGANGCAGAAGGATGGCAAATTTGAGCCTAGCCTAGGCTACAGAGTAAGACTTTGTCTTTAAAAACTGTCTTACTGTTTGTTCTGAACTTGTGATTGTCCCACGTTCTCCCACTGGGTGCCATTCTCATGGCCTTCCAGTCTCCTCTACAGTCTCCGCTCACCACCTAGCTCCCCTTCTTCCCTCCCAGATGCTCTCATCTGACTTTGCCTCCTTCAGGATCCCTGACTGTCAGCTGGGAGCCTACAGCTTTCACTTGCCATCTGCACTTTAAGGGTTCCTCCTCTTTGGCTTAGCCTCTGACTTGATTAGGACAAGTCTTCCCAACATTCTCTGGCAGCGCGTGTGTAGGGGCTGCATCTCTGAGCTTTTACAGGCCTGCATTATGTCTACTCAGCTTTCACACAAGGTCAACAGTTTTGCTGGATGTGCTGTTCTGGGGCATAAATCCTTTTCCCATGAGTCTGCAGTCTGTCTCACTTGAACTGTTGATAGGAACAACATCAGGTCAGCTGATACATAAATAATAACTTATTATTCTAGTTCTTTGTAGATGGTATGCTTTTTCTTCTCTGGATATTGTCACCCCTTCATCCTGACAGTTCAGTTCTGTGATTTCCCAGTGAATGCTATGCTTTTGAGTCTTTCTTTCTTTTTTTTTTTTTTTAAGACAGGGTCTCATGTATCCTCTAACTCATTAACTGGGAGTGACCTTGAATTTAGACTCTTCCAGCCCCCTCCTGCCCAGTGTGGGATTACAGGTGTGTGCCAACACACCTGGTTTATGAGGCCCTAGTAATAGAGCCCTAGAGCTTCATGCATGCTAGGAAAGGACTCCCCCCAACTGAGGTACATCTCTAGCTCCCCTTTTATGGACATGTTCATACATACATATGTTACACTTTGTTCTTATTTGTCCCCACTGCCTCTCCCAGCCTTCTTTTCACTTTTCTTGTGGGTGTGTCTATGGGTAGGTGGATGTGTGTTGGTGTGTGTACAGGTACACATGTGTATGCAAGTGGTTTAGCCTACTACATAGCTAGACCATTTTGTTTTTGGAGTGAGTGAAGTGGAACCCTAGCATTGTGCATAAGCCAGAGGTCAGCCTTTTTTGAGAAAGGATCTCTCACTGGTGTCGTTCCCTGGGAATGGGGTTTTGGAGACCGATCTCTCACTGGGACCTGGGGTTTACTGATTCAGCTAGGTAGGCTCGCCAGTGAGCTCCAGTGAGCTGCCTGTCTGTGCTTCTCCCATACAGCTTTTTATGTGAGGGGTAAGGATCAAAGTCAGGTACTCATGTTTATGTGGCAAATATTTTACCTATTGAGCTATCTCCCCACACCCTGCTTTTCATTCTGATGTGGTGACTTGGCTGGCCTTGGCCTTGAACTTTCAATCCTCACACCCCATGCCCTGCCTTGTTTCAGGTTTTCGTGTGAGTGTGTGTATGTGTGTGTGTGTGTGTGTGTGTGTGTGTGTGTGTCTTTTTCTATGACCTTGGGTGACTTCCTCTCATTGTCTTCATGTTTGATTTCAGAAATTACATATCCAACTTCCCAAGACTGCCTTCCCATTCTTTCCCTTGGCATATTCTACTCTGGTTATGAAAGCCACATCCTTCTGTAGCAACACTATTTTCTTTTGTTCCCTTTGGTTTACTGAATGAACTCCAGCCTCCGTTTTCCTGTTTTCTGGACCTTCCATTGCACTGACAGCATTCCATGAGCAGCTGGCAATCCCTGTTGCTCCCTACTTGATGTTTAAGGCTAAAGCAAGAGCAAAGTGGGCTGGGCTGGGCTGGGCTGGGCTGTGGGGGAACTCTTTCTCAATTTAGGCTTAAATGCAACAAAAGGAGCTCATCACAACAATAGGCTCCTTAAAGAGGACCAGAAACACTGTTGAGAAAAGCTGCCCTGGTTCTGGAATATTTCCGTCTCAGGGATGTCTCTTAATGTTTTCCTCCTTCCTTGACTGTGTTATAGTTCTCTCTGTCTGTCTCCTTCTGTCTCCCTCTGTCTCTCTCTCTTTCTCTCTCTCATCTCATCTCTGGCATTTCCAGAATTCCAGTGTCAACCAGCTCCAACTCCGGCTATCTGCACCATCTCTGCTGGGTTGGGGAGCCTCCCTTCAGTCCATTGGTAAACACCGAACACTCTCCACAGAGCTCGACCCTTCCCAGGTTTCCTCCCTCTCCCCTCTCCTTCCCACGGTGTGCTGAGACCTTTGCCCTCTGAGCAGCCCTTTCTGCTCTCCTGGTATTGTGGATTCTTCTTGTTCTCTTCCTTCCTCTTGACGGTTAAGAACAGCAGGATATACACATACCCTGCTGATACCTCCCAGAGGATTCAGTAGGAGTACGAGCTGCTACTATGTTTGTTTCTGTTTTGACTTGGTGTGGGGTGGCTTTTTTATTTTTATTTTATTGTGTTTAGTTTGGTGTTTTGTTGTTTTTAAAACAGGATCCCATTCTGTAACCCAGGCTAGCCTTGAACTCTCATTGATCTCAGTCTTAGCCTCCCAAGAGCTTAAGTCTCACATGGTAGTGTTTCTGTTCTCAGTTGCTATTTCTTCCACTGGTCTGAAAGTCATGCATGGCATGGTCTCTGGTAACCTCACATTCTTGACTGACCTAGATGCTTCACCATGGAAAGAGCTAGGACCTGACTGGGCAGCAGCGTTCTGGAGTGTGTGTGGCCTGATTCCATACCATAGAATCACTACAGGAAAACAACTGGGAGATGGGTACAGGCATTATGAGCACCAGCTTTAGACTAGGACAGCCCTAGTTTAGGTTCCTGGCTGTGACAGATCCGTACATCCCTGATGTGGCTGTGCTAAGACCTCCCCATATTGCACTTGTCACCACGTGACATTGACATAACTCACTGAGGGGTCAAGCTAGCAGTCTTGATGTACAGACAGAAGCAGGCCAGAAATCGAGTGGCTTCTTTGGGTCATTCAGCTCTTTTTACATTTTTTTAAAAGATTTATTTATTATGTATACAGAAGAGGGCACCAAATCTCATTACAGATGGTTGTGAGCTACCATGTGGTTGCTGGGAATTGAACTCAGGACCTCTGGAAGAACAGTCAGTGCTCTTAACCTCTGAGCCACCTCTCCAGCCCTCTTTTTACATTTTTGCTTGTTTATTCTCTCTCTCTCTCTCTGTGTGTGTGTGTCTGTGGCTGTCTGTGTGTTTCTTTGTGTGTGCATGTATATTGCATATCTTTGTGCATGTATGTGTGTGTGTATGTGTTTCAGACACTACTTTCTACCTGCCTTGATGATCACTTCTCAAGAGATCTACACCCAAACCTTGCTTCAAGTTTTGCTTTCAAACTGACAGTTGGCTTTGAACCACATCCCTTTACCTATGTACAGGATGGTGTTAGTCATTAGAAAAACGTGCTCACTTACTAAAAGCAGAAAGAACACAGTAAATAAACACACAATACCTAAACAGTGCTATTCATTTCTGACCAGAGCCAGAGAAGATGCCACAGGAGCAACACAGGGAGTTCACAGTGGATCCATGAACCATTTCCCAACCCAGAAAATGTGCTACATTGAGAGGGGCATCCCAATAGACCTGGAGTGACCAAGTTCTGATGCCAAAGCCCCTGGAATGAATTACTAGCCAGAGCTTATCACAGTTCCTTACACCAAGCCACGTGATGTGGGACCTTAGGAAGCTGCCGCTAAGCTTCCCTTGTAACCTGAGCCCAGATGGGCTAACTTGACCCTGATCATGCCACCAGCCAGCCACAGGGCAGAAGAGACTGCATAGCAACACGGAGACCTCAGATCCATGGCTCCACATCCTCCAATAAACACAGGTCACAGAGCACATCAAAACACAAAGACATCTGAACTATATTCGTATTGGTAACACACACACACAGCAAAAACACAGAGATTCCACACACATGGTTATAAATCTACATATTACAAGTGTACTTCCTCGTAAACACCATCCACTGCAAACACGTATGGACGCGTCTATCCATACTTGAATGTTACTCTCTGTACAGAGGGATCCATGCAAACACAGGTCTGCCGGGTCCCACAACTTTTCACAGATCATCACAGACAGAAACCCTTGGGCACACCCCAAACAAGAAGTTCCAGGTGTGTGGCCAAGCTTATGAATATATGTGTGACCTTTTCCATACACGTTAAACAAACATGTACTCAGATGCCTAGACAGCTACACATGTGCCCACATAAGCCTATTATCTCTCCATGTAAGACTCGGAGGCCTTACACTCTGCATATGACACTGTCACACTTACCTGTGGCCTGGGGTGGATGCACCCAGCCGCTCTGGGTAGCTCTTGGTTCCTAGGCCCACTCATGTGCCTGAAGTGCTGCATTCAGTTTCATCTGACTACTTGTGGATTCTGGAATCTAGGGCCCCCAAATAAGCTTCCAGGAAGGCTGCATGTGGAATGGGGACCCGCATGTCATCTATCCTATGTCCTTTTCCCCAGAGGATGTCACTGAGTCACAGATGGCCCAGCAGACCAGTCTATCTCCTAGATGAATACCAGGCTGATAACTGCACAGAAAGATCCCCCAGACAGCTGAATTTTCAGGCCCAACAGCCAAGCCTAACTCCCTCCCCAGGGGCCATGTCCTATGGTATCTCAGGCCACCTGAAGAATAGTTTTCACTCCCATCACCTCCAGTTCATTCTCAGGTTGGTGAATTCTTCATATCNCTCCTCATCCTTCCCAGGAGTCCTGTACAGCTCCTGGTGAGCTGCCCCACAAAGACATCTGTCTCCTTTCTCACCCCAACTTTGCATGCCCTGGTTGCATCAAAAAAGATCCTGCTTTTAGCTTCATCCTCCCCCTCCCCCACACTATCCTGGGTATCCAGATGGAACACTTTCATTCTGCCTGGGGCTAATGAGCCCCCTCTGTCCATCACCTGAAAACTCTCCGCCTTGCAGACCCTCTCCCTTCAAGATGTTGCAGGATGTCATTCACTGGACATACAGACATACAGACATACAGACACTGCTCCCTATCCATCTGTAAGTTTCCCCTGCTCATGGGATGTTTTCTATGCAGAAATGGAAAAGACTTTCTTTACCTCATTATCACTTGGCCTCTCCCCANGTCTACTTCCCAGCACCCCAACACTCACCACAAGCACATGCAGGTCAGGGGGTACAAATGTAGCTTCAGTCCTGGGGCTGAAACCCAGAGAGACACACAGCCTGCTCCCGAGTTCTCCAGCTTTGAAGGGCCACCTCTTTAAAATGGAAACTCCCCAGGGCTTCACAATGTGCCAAGGAGAGCAGACAGGGCTAATGCCTCACACATGTCAGCTGTTCCTTGTCTCTGTAAGACACGTAAGCCTTCAGTAACGAAGAACATCCGGTGGGATCCAGGTCTCTGGGTCAAAAATCTGTAGGGTGAAAAGCCTTTGGGGCCACAGGCGGTAACCTGGGCTCTCTACCTCAGAGGTCATGGCATCAGCACCAAGTTATCTGAGTTATGCACCAGGTTAACTAACTTAGGCTTCAGGTTAACCAAGTTAAGAAGCCAGAGGAGGCGTCTGGGCTGTGGGCTTCAGAGTGTGTGTGTGCGCTCTTGGGCTCATTTTGCTGAGCTCAGTGTTCTGAGGTGGCCTTGGGATTTGGAGCCACATGTTTTCTTCTGCCTCTGATCCCTTCTCATGACCTTTAGTACTGAAGAAAGAGTGACCAGTGCTTCCCAGTTCGGAGAGTTACTTCCCCAACCTAGGAATGAACCAGCAGTGCTAGGGCCAGCCGTGGGGGCCCCTGGATCCCTTATTCAAACGAGGAGGGCTGATTTTTCTCCACCCTCGACATAAGGAGAACCAGAAAGCAACCTCAGACTGGAATGTTCTGGCAGAACCGCAGGCCTTTCGAAATTGTGGGAGGGTCTGGTGACTTGTGGTGAGCCAGAGGCTAGGCTTCGGAGTGGCTTTAAGATTCTGTGGTGGCAGAGAGCAAGGCATCCCTGGTGGGCTCTGGAAGATGGGAGGAAAAGCCAGGCCACTCGCCAGCTCCACCGGTGGGGGATAGGAGAAACACACAGGGTCCCCTGCTCCTGCTCTGGCCCACCCCCTGGCCTGGCTGTGTAATTGCATGTGAGCTGTTCCCTTCTAGAGCTTCAGTCATCCTATATGTAGATGAGGACAACCTGTTTAGCCAGTGATGCTATAAAACATTCAGACCCCAGGTCTCAGAAGGGGACAGGCACAGTGGAGGAGCCTGAGATGAAGACTGGGGACCTCCCCATCCTAGGTGAAGGGGTCTGGAGAAGGAGTGGGACACAGACAGGGACAAACCATATCCTGTTCTTCCTCTGGAGCCAATTAACTCTACCTTAGCCACCCAGTGCAGAGACCCCACTCTTGTGGGTACAGGGGTGGGCCAGGATCAGGACTAGGGAACAGAGGCTGGCGAGAGCCCCTGTCCTGGAGGAGGTGAGGGCTCTGAATAAGGACCCGGCAAATGGATCTACCCCACATTTGGATAGCTTTATCCAAATATCCAGTATCCCTGTTGACTCTGGATACCCAGGGTCCCCAGATGCCTTCTGAATCCTTAGTTCATTTAGGGGTTGTCAGGTGAAGTCCCCAAGTACCGTACTTCTACTTATGAGGGTCTATGTCCTTGCACAGTTAAGAGCTGGGCAGACACGGACAATGGGGCTAGAAAAGGATGATGAAACTTGGCCCCCTATTCCTTCTGGTACCCTGGGACGCTCACTAATCTCTCTGAAAGTCCCTGAAGAGAAAACACCTTATCATGCCGTTAAACCAGGAGCACCTCATAAATGGCCACCAGCAAATGATACCAGTACCAGTACTAGAACCCCAGCTGCTCTGGGGATGAAGCTGCAGGGGCTTGCCACCTGTTTGAGTGGGGCATCTAGGGGAAGGCCCACAAGGCCTGTTGGATGGAGACAGCTGTGCTCAGGAGCGTTGAGAAGCAGCCCATCTACACCCTGGAAAGCCCAGAGCTGCCTTAAAGCCCTGTCGTCACCCTGAGAGTCTTAGTTTTAGCTTTGATACGTTTTTATAAGCAAGACTGATGCACGTGTATTATCTGCCCCTAGCTTGAGGCGACTGCCTGGGCAGAGCACCAACATGGCCTCCTTGTCTGTTTTCAGCACTACAGACAGTGCAATTTCCTGCTGTTGACTAGGCAGCTTGAAGCCTCTAAGATAGACATTGCCTCTGTCTCTAGAAGTGTGTTCAGTGTAAGTGTGCATGCTAACTGAGCGACTATACGCTGAGGGAGCTTTGTGTGTGTGAGGCAGAACTGCTCTTGCCCCCTCCATGTACTTGGAACCCAAACCTAGAGGAGAGGGGGCTGGGCTCTGTCCTTTATTCCTCCTTTTCTTCTGACTCTCCACCAACTTGGATCCATGTCTTCAGGCTTAGCTTCCTTAGTTCTTTACAGATCAATTCCTTTACAGACCAATTCCTGGGGGATCCCTGTATGAATCCAGCTGCCTGTTCCCTTTCTACCACACCCTATCATGACTCTTCATTGTAATAACAGACAGCTGTCCCCAACCCAGCTAAGCAGAGGCCTCCTACAGACCTTCTCCAGTGCCCTTCTACCCACTGCTCAATTCTTCACTCTAGCTTGGTGGACAATGGCCAGAGCTGACCATTGCTTACAATGGCCTTTGCCTCCCAGGACTTTTGCCTTGAGTGCAGATCTTGCCCTCACTTCCTGGAGATGCCTCAGCCCTTTGGGTTCCACCACTCTATGGGCTATGCTTCCTTGGTAAAACTGTCATTGTCTTGCCGGTTTTCAGCCTGGCCATTCTCCGAACTGTCCTTGGGCACCACTTGGATTACAAGCTTCAGGTGATCATCAGCCCTCAGGGGTCCCTGTGCTTCAGGCTAAGTGGCTCCAGGGTCAGTTTTCTAGCCATATTCCCAGGTGTGTATAAATCTGCTGAGAGCCTGCCTCTCCCTCCCACAGAGGCAGATTAGCTAGTGTCTCCACTGGCTGACTCTATAATACTCTGCAGACAAACTCTGCCATATCTCTCCTCTGAGACTGTGTCCCATGACCCATCTCCCCCTATCTGTTGCTGTCCCTAACAGATGGGGTGTAGGTCCTTTAGCTGCCTGGGTGACCTTGCCTGTCTCAGAGTCCCTCTCTGCTCTTACGACTGCCCCATTCTCTAGAATCCCCCTGAGCCTAGCCCCTGTTCCCAGGCCCAGCTGCTCCTTGAGCGCCTCTAGCTGGAGGTGTAGAGCATTTTCAGCTCAATACATCCCCCATCTTGTATCATCATGGCCTTCCCTCTTCCTGCAAGTTCCAGCAGACCTTCAGGATCTCCAAAGTGTCTCCTCACTGTGGCATGGTTAACTTTATGTCAGAGTGACTGGCCCTCAGGATTCCAGAGCAGGTCACTTTTTCTTGGAGTGTCTGAAGGTGTTTCTAGATGAAACTCACAATCACAAAGCAGATGCCTCCAAGGTAGGTGGGTCTCAAGGGCACCACTGGGGGCCTGAAAGGAACATGAGGTTCCCAAGTGCAAGCTCCTTTACCTGCTATCCAAGTGGGGCTGTCTTCACCTGACTTTAGTATCAGCTGGAGCTTGTACCCCAGCATTCTGGCCTCCTGCTTGCTGTGGAACCAAGTCTTACTAATGAATCTCTACACACTGCCCACACCTTCTGTCGGCTCTGTTTCTCTGGGGACTTTGTTTACTATGCGCATCCTTCAGGAAACCCAGTCAGAGGAGCCTACTGTCATATCTCATCTCCTGCATGCCCCACTGATACCTGGTTGGCCTCTCTCTGTGTTCTCAATACTGTGGTGCTATGTCTTTTACCCTAGCTTAAAGACCATTCAGAACCCTCAGAAGTCCCACCCCCACAGAGAAGATCTTTAGGGGACCTTCCATGACATATGATATGACCCCAGCTTCAACCCCACTCCCTCTCTTGCCACCCTATCTATCTGGCACATTCTAACTCTCCACGTATGCTCAAGGCCACAGGACATTTGTTTGCATCTACCTAAATGTTCCATTCAGAAGCCCAGGGCCTCTGCAGGCTCCTTTGTGGCCAGCCTCTCTCAGGATTTTTTCACGCTTCCTAGGCCTCCCCAGCTTCTAGCAGCTGCAGATTGCTCAGGGTTGGCTTGTTGTCTGGTCTTCCCTCTAGGGAGAAGTCCAAGACCTCAGGGGTCTAGTTTGTTCATTCTGGTGTGCTCTGCCAAGAGTGAATTATGAAGGGTCAAGGAATGAAGTGTAGACTCAGTCTTTCCAAAGACTATTTAGGCATCCTGGCTCCATTGCTGCCTCCATACTTGACCTCCATATTTGCCTAGGATCCATGGCCATGCCTGGAAGTTCCAGTTGGTTTTGAGGCAGATAGAGCAGCTGGTGGGAGGAGAGAAGAGTGGTTTGTCCCCAGGATGGGCCATCTCTGTGATTCTATGCTATTCCTAGTGACTACTTCTGGCCGTT
>LZPO01034768.1:245155-259643 GCA_001675575.1 Neotoma lepida
AAAAATATATTTAATTAATTAGTGTGAGTGTGCTTGTGAACCTGTGTGCCATAGAATTGGGTATGGAAGTTGAAGGATACACCTTTTTAACCCATCACACCATCTCCATCGCTCTCAATATCTATGTTTTTCTCTCTCTCTTTCTCTCTTTCTCTCTTTCTTTCTTTCTTGTTGTTTGATTTTTTTGAGGCAGGATCTCTCTATGTAGTCCTGGCTGTCCTGGAACTCTCTTTGTAGACCAGGCTGGCCTCAAACCCACAGAGATCCTCCTGCCTCTGCCTCCTGAGCATTGAGATTAAAGGCGTGCACCACCATGCCTAGTTCCAACATATATTTCTTAAGCTGGAAATTCAAATCTCTGAGCTCCTTCTTTCTTGTTTCACTTTGTCCAACAACATTAGCCAATAGTATTACAATCCCTAGTTTTTCAGCATTATATTGTGTCATATACACAGTCACTAAGTTCCTTATGAATTACAATGACTTATTAGTAGTAGTCAGTGTGGACATTTTTCATGTCTTATTGCTAGCTCATGCTATAGACCAGTGGTTCTTAACCTGTGGGTCTCGACATATATATTTACATTATGATTCATAACAGTAGCAAAATTACAGTTATGAAGTAGCAATGAAATAATTTTTGTTGTTGTTGTTNTTTGACACAGTGTTTCTCTATGTAGCCCTGGATGTCCTGGAACTCACTCTGTAGACCAGGCTGGCCTTGAACTCACAGAGATCCGCCTGCCTCTGCCTCCTGAGTGCTGGGATTAAAGGCATGCATCACCACCACCCCGGCTTTAAATTTATTTTTAATTTATGTGTGTGAATGTTTTGCCTGAATGTATGTATATGTACCATGTGGGTGCAGTACCGTTGATGGCCAGAATGTTCTAACCATCAAAACCCCTCAAACTGTAGTTACAGATAGTTGTGAACCACCATGTGGGTGCTGGGAACTGAATGACTGAAGCNAGGTCCTCTTCAAGAGTAGGAAGTGCTGTTAACTGCTGACTCATCTCTCTAGTTCTCCACCCCTATTGAGACAGGGTTTCATGTAGCCCAAGCTGACCTCAAATTCACTATATAGCAGATGACCTTGACTTCTTTACTCTTTTCTACCTCCTGAGTGCTGGGATTATAGACATGTATCACCATACATGTACAATGCCAGAGACTGAATCTAGGGTTCATGAATGCTAGGCAAGCACTCTTCCAACTGAGCTACATCCCCAGCCCACTGTATGAATTGCATCTCAACAAAGCTATTAAACTGGAAACAGCCCTGATGTCCATCAACACGTGGTGAATGGGTGAACAAATATCTATACAATGGAACACAGCACAACCATGTAGAGGAACTGTCTGTATACACAATGATATGCATAAAAGTCATAAACAACATGTAGAGGGAACAAACCCACACATAAAAGTGCTCACATATCAGCCCCTTCCTATGATGTTCAAGAACAAATGAAAGGAGGGATGATGATAGGCCTGTGCAACTGTTATCTGGGAAGGACACTGGCTTATGTCGAGAGGCCCCAGAGGAGTTTTTAGGAAGCCTGAACTGCTGTCTGTCCCAGTTGTACATGTGGTAATCACATGGTGTGTGAATTAGTGAAATCAGTTTAGCTGAACCTTTAGAGAACTTGGCTGTTGTCTGTCTGGGTTTGAGATTGTGAGCTGATTTCTCCCTGGGAAAATCTGAAAAGAGGTACCAGGGGCTGGAGCTACCCTTTAAAGGACAGGCAAGGACAAGTGGACGCCAGGTCAGTGAGTGCTTCATGGGTTTGTGTAGATGATGACTCACTTACCACCTGTAAGACAAAGAGAATGAAGCTCTGGTGCTCCCCTGCAGCATAATGGGTCAAAACAAAACAAAAACCCAAACCAACCAACCAAACAAACAAACAAAAATCCCAAATATCCTAAGCAAACAGAAGAAGTTTTATTCTGTTGTATAAAAATATCCAGGACCTTGGTTGTTGCAAATAGTATTGTAGGCAGTAAGATAGTTTTGTGCTTCTTGGCAGCTGGCTAACAAGAGGTCAGGGAAGCAGCGGCTGGTGGTTGGCAGTGGCAGTGGCGGGAGATGGAAATCTTCCTGGACATACTTTGTTGCAGCTCTGATTACTTTGTACTGTATTACTACTTACCACGGATGTCAAAATTATATAAACAACATGATTTCTAGGGTGGCAGAGAAAGCTGCCTTCTTGTGTTGTCAGAACACAGAGAAGGGGATGATGCATTGCCCCTCCGGTGCTCGTCCTGGCCAGTGCCTCCACAGAGGAGCAGTTTTGAAACAGGAAACTTGTGTCATACCCAGTCACTGTTAAATTGCACCTTAGTCTGCTCAAAAATGGCTTCTGTCCTGAAGATTATCCACTTGTTGCTTGCCTATGGGGGCGCTCTTCCAGTCCCTCCCTCAAATGGGTCTGGTTGGGGGCGGGGCACCCTGCAGTCATCTGCCCCAGGGCCCTGCAACTCTAGGGTGGAGCCTCTTTGGGGCTGCCCAAGTAGAGCCTGAGCCACGTTTTCTGGGGCTGGACTGCGTGCAGACAGCGAGACACAGCTCACAGAGAAAGACTTTGTGGTGAGTGAGGATCCCGGGGGACACGGGAGGTGGGGCTAATGTCAGGGGCCGCTCCAGGATTCAGCAGAAACTTTCTTGTCAGCCCAGGCAGGGCAGCTGTGTAGGAAGACTGAAGGGAGGGTGTGGGTGGAAACTGTCTCTCTGATAGATGGGGATTCTGGACACAGTTCCCATCACTGCTTTGGGGCTTCTGGGAGTGAGGCAAGCAGCATCCAAGACCACAAGGATGTTCACAATAGGTCACAACCACACAAGTCTGCTGCTGAGGTGCAGCCCTGCATACAAGTGTCCAAGAACTGGTGGCTAAGGTAGAATTCTGCCAAGCAATGGGCCACGGCCTCAAGGCCAACGATACCACTGTTAGCCCAAAGCCAGAGCACAGAGATCTGTATACCCTGAGAGGATGGGGGCCTTCCTTGGCCCAGATGGCAGGCAAGTCTGACCAAGGTTCTGGGATGATCCTGCAAAGATGCTTCAGAACAACACCGGCAGCCACCTGGTGTGGACCTAACATTTTAATGATGGAATGACAGACTGGCTTGCACCTGCTGGAAAGAGTTTGGGCCCTGGGTAACAGACTGCCTCACCTACAGCTCCACTCCAGCCAGCACCAACATGAGTGAACGCATGAACACCACCGAGATCTTCGATGGCATCCGCTTCCCAGGGTTCATGCACACCCTGGAGTCCCTGAATGCAGCTTGTGCTTTCCAGTTCCAGGACACCGATGTCCTCTTGGTGACATTCCCCAAGTCAGGTGAGAGGCTGGAACTGGGACAAGGAGCCTGAACAATCCAGGGACATCAGTGTTACCTTCCATCCACAGGACCTCCCTCATTCCCTTTCTGGGCACTGTAGAGTAGAGCCCTGGGCCTTCTCCCTGTCACCTGTGATTCTGGTGTGAGCTGTAGGGCTTCCTCTCTGGCCTGAGTTCATACAAGACCGAAATCTACCAGCTCTATAAGCCCCAGTAGCCTCCTTGGCCAGTCATCCTTCTACCTAGTAGCCTCAGAAGCTGTAGGGTGTCCTTACCCTGGGCCAGCACCCTCCCACATACCTTTGTCAGGTTCCCACTAACTTCTCTAATCTCACTACACTTACGTGAACATGTTTCTGAGCCCGTGGGAAGAATGTTGGTGGTGATGTGGGGTGTGTGCTGATAATCTGGCTCCATCTGGGGTGCTCTTAGGCACGTGGTCTTTTGGGGACAAGCTTTGCCTTACCCTGAGCCATGAATGGTGTATATCATCCCACTGAAGTATGTTTATGTGGGGACAGGAACCCTCTAATCCCATAACAATGCCTGCTTTCCCTACCTCCAATGTGGTCAGGGTGCCAACATGGTTCTGCAGGACCCTTCATGGCCACCCTCTCCATCTTGAATCCATAAGGATAGGTACCCAGGGTGAGGATCTCAATCAGGGATAGAGTTTGCCTTTGTGACTTGGGGCCACAATGCCTTTGTGACTTGGGGCCACAATGCCCATTAAGAGTAAGATCTACCTCATGTGACTTGGCACCCAGGGCCACCTGAGCTATCAGTGACCTAGATGAGCAAATAGTTCAGCAGATAGGGCCAGGTGCCTCTCCTATACTCCACATTCCTGCCTCTTTTTCCTCTTACACCAAACCTGCTTCACCTCCACCCCACATAACTGTCCTGCTTCCCAGCCACCCTGCTCCCCTCCCCCTGCTCCCCTCCTCCCTGCTCCCTGGATCAGAGCCCTCTCTTCACATCTCACCACATCTACCCAGGGGCCTGGTCTGTGGGCTAGGCTTCCCACCAGAAGAATGCAGTGGGTGGGCTGGGATCTGTTAAACTGTGCCTACAGCTCTCTCTCTCTCTTTCTGTCCTCCTACAGAATAGAGCAGCAGAGCTATGAGCCCTAAGTCCTGGGTCCTGGATCCAGGGGGTCAGTGTCCCTGTATGGGGGCAGGGGTGGGGAGGGATCATCCCTCAATAACTGTGGAAGCACATCCAGACAGAGCAGGGCCTGGCCTGTAGTTAGCTAGATACCCTACTGACTCTTGTTACCAGTCCTTGAACTAGGTACAGGTAGGATAGGTACAGGTAGGATGNGAGGAAAGGGCCACACCTGCTCTGAAGAGCCTTTTCTAGCTTGTATTTGCTTAGCCTGGTTCTGTCTGACTTAGGAAAGGTGGAAAGGTGGTAATCTTCCTCCCCATCCTGAAAGCTAGAGAAGGAAGCTAAGGGAAGTCCCTGTNACCTTCCATTCCCATCTAGAGCCCTAAGATTTGATATCTCTGAAGGGGACCCCAGGAAAGGGTGGTTATTTGAGGAGGAAAGATGCTGTACAACTCCCAGAGCACCCTGCTCTTTGCCCTTGGCCAAAGCTTTCAAATGTCTAAAGTAGAGAAATGGGCTGCAGCACAGCCCAGTAGAGTGTTTGTTTGTGTAGGTGAGGACCTGGGTTACATTTTTTTTACCCTAATATCTTTATTATGGCATAATGCAGTACTTCATATAGTAACTTATTTGAATGTAAAAATATTTTATGTACAACTGCAGGAGAAATAATACACAGAGAGCTTGAACATAAAAACAGGTTATNNTTCAAAAGTTCAGAGTTATTTGAAACTGGAAAATATTTTTCTCTGGGGAAAATAGTAAACATATCACATTTCCCAGCGAGCCCTTTTAAGACAGATAACGGCTGAATTATACATATAAATATCGATCAGATTCTGGAATACAGAAGAAAGCTATCTTCATCTGTTCGGAGAGCTTTGTTTTACTTAAGTAGTGTAATTGAGATTCCTATTCCTCTTCCCCCTCACTGTTTGATTTACGGCAGACATTTTTCTATAGGCTAATGCACAATCTAAAAGGATTTTAGCCTCCCCTCCTGAAAGCACAGCCAGCATAGCCTTTCATCAGCTTGATACGTACGGTACACATTCTTATCCTAATAGTGAAATGTTTCACTGAAGCGTGCCCAGTGATTGGGCAAACCCAAAACTTAGTATCCTAGGGTCCTCCCTGCTNGGTAGCCTCCCTGGATCCGTGGGTTGCAGTCTGATGGTCCTTTGCTTTCCATCTAGTGTCCACTTATGAGTGTGAGTACCTACCACGTTTGTCCTTCTGAGTCTGGGTTACCTCACGAAAGATGCTATTTTCTAGTTCCATCCATTTGCCTCCAAATTTCATGATGTCATTGTTTTTCTCTGCTGAGTGGTACTCCACTGTGTATATTTACNTACCACGTTTTCTTAATCCATTCTTCAGTTGACAGGCATCTAGGTTGTTCCCAGGTTCTGGCTATTACGAATAATGCTGCTATGAACATAGTTGAGCATGTATCTTTGTGGTATGATTGAGCATTCCTTGGGTATATGCCTAAGAGTGGTATAGCTGGGTCTTGAGGTAGATTAATTCCCAATTTTCTGAGAAACTGCCATACTGATTTTCACAGTGGTTGTACAAGTTTGCACTCCCACCAGCAGTGGAGGAGTGTTCTTGGGTTACATTCTTAACAGAGAAGTCCAGATAGGCTTTCTGGAAAGATCATCACCAAAGCTAGAATGTTCTGGAACATTCAGTTAGAAAGTGATAGTGAGCCAAGTGTGGTGGCACATCCTTTAATCCTAGAATTCTGGAGGCAGAGGATGGCAGATCTCTATGAGTTTGAGGCCAGTGTGGTCTACATACCAACCAGAGCTACACAGAGACATCTTGGCTCAAAAAAACAAACAAGAAAGTAGTAGTTATTAGATGCCATAGTTCCCCTCAAAGAGCTCATAGCTGGGACCCAGATATGCATAGGAAGCCACCTGGAGTCAGGTGATAGTCCCATCCCCCCATGCTCTGCTTCCAAGACCTCTATCTGACCACCCTCCTGACGATTCAGTAGCCATCCCTCCTGGGGAAGGCTTCTGCAGATTGAGGTGACAGTTTGCCCTCTTTTTGCTTCTGCTTTGCCTGGTGGAGTCACTGTAGCATCATACATACCAAGGAGGCCCCAAGCTATCCGTGCAGTGAGTGTCCATCTTGACCCGGAGCCCTCCAGTACTCAGTAGTAATGGTGGAGGTAGGCTAAGGCACAGTCCAACCAAGCAGGAAATTGACATCTAAGAGTCAAGTGTTCCCAGGTCAGCTCCGTCAGTGGAGCCTCTTCCTCTTTGCCCTGCCCTCACATTTCTGCATCTGATGCCTTCCTGGCAGACCTAGGCCCACCTTAGCCTCACTTCTTTCCCTGCCTGTCACTCACTGAATAACAGCCCCAACAGGCTCATAATCTAATCCTCGTGTATTGGACCTCATGTGGCAGCAGGGATTTTGCAGTCATGCTGAGGCTGAGGACCTTTAGATGGAGATCATTGTGGATCACAGAGTCCAGAGTCATCACAGGGTCCCTATAGAGTGGAGCATAAGGCTCAGAGCCAGGAAGGGAGGCGTGATGACAGAAAAACGGTCAGACGGGAGATGTGAAGATGCTGCACTGTTGCTTTTGAAGTTGGATGAGACACTTGGAAGGAATGGGGGGGCGGGCCAAGAAGCTGGAAAAGCAAACACAACCTCAGCTGCCAGCTCTGTTTGCACTCTGATCCAGAAGCACAGCATGAGTTGTGCCGTTGAAAGCCACTGGTGTGCTGGTCGTTAAATTTATTTGTGTGTGTGTGTGTGTGCGTGTGTGTGTGTGTGTGTGTGTGTGTGTGTGTGCCGTGTGTTCAAGCACACACTGTGGCACAGTGCATGGATAGAGGTCAGGTGACAGCTTTCAGGAGTCGGCTCTCTCTTTCCACCATGTAGTTCCCAGGGGAGCTTATCGGGCTTGGTGGCAAGTCTCTTTACCCACTGAGCCAGCTCACCAGGCAAGTTGGTGGTCATTTGTTACAGCAGCTGTACCAGGGGGTCCAGGAAGATGCTTGACCACTGCATATCCAGGATCACATCCTGATCATGCCATACTTAGCACCATACAGGTACCAATCACTCATCTTCTGGAGTAAATGGAGGCCTGAGCAGGTTACTGATCGGACATTCAAAGCCAGGTCCTGCTTTGCCAGAGCCCAGGGGGCCCTGTGTATCTCTCTCTCCCTTCTCGGAAAACCTGCTTTTGTGTCTCCTTCTTACAATATAGTTGCCATTTGTGCTCCACCCCAAACTCCCAGAGGCTGACTGGCTCTGCAGAAGGGGACAACACCCAGCCCTCAGGAACACTCTACCTTCCTGCTCCAGAGGGCACAGAGCCAGATGCAGAACTCTGCCTGTCTTCATAAAAGCAGTGAATGATGACTCAAACGTGCCATAAGGCAGGAAGGTGGAAAGCCCCAGCCTTCTCTGGAAGCCACTCCTGCTCAGTTTCTGTATGATTCCAGAACCTTTCAGTGATGTCTTTTATACCCATGTCTCCTATCTCCTTGATATAGTCAAGTCATATTCTCCTTATTTGNGATCTCAGTTACTCATACTTGGTAGTGGTCTAAAAATATTAAAGGGAAAATTCTAGAAATCACTAACTACTGTCTCAAATTGTGTGATGAAAACCTCACACTGTCTGCTTCATCCAACTTAGAATGTGAATTGTCCAGTATATCCATGCTGCATACAGAACTGCTCCCGTTAATCTCTTAGCAATGTTCCCAGTTATCAAATCCACGGCCACAGAATCCAATGCTTGTGTTCAAGTTGCCCTCAGTCCCCAAAGCACCCGAGCAATGATGCTATCCAACGCAAACAAAGAGGCCAAAGAGTGCTTCCTTTCCTGAAAATGTACAAGTTTTCAACTTAATAAGGAAAAGACAAAATCACCTCAGGTTGCCAAGGTCTATGGAAAAAAACAAATCTGTGGAATTGTGAGGAAGGTAGAAGAAACTCAAGCTAGTTTTGCTGTTACCACAGAGTGAGGTCAACCTTCAGGCAACATGGAAAAAGCATTAAAGCTTCATAGGTCCAGGACTTGGTCATGAGTGTCCCATGTGGACAGTGCCAGGACAGCCTGTGCCCCCTGGAACTTTGCCTGCCCCAGCTCCACTGCTCCCAGAACAAAGGGATAGAGCAGCCCTTATGGGCCTGGAGGGCAAGCAGCGGTCCCCAGCCTGGGGCCAGGTGAGACACAGAGAGAAAAAGGGCTCTAAATCGTAGGTNGAAGAAATGGTTGATGACTGGGCATGGTGACGCACACCTTTAATCCCAACACTTGGGAGACAGAGGCAGGCAGATCTCTGTGTGTTCAAGACCAGCCTGGTCTACAGAGTNAGTTCCAGAACAGCCAGGGATACACAGAGAAACTCTGTCTCAAACCCCGCCACCCAAAAAGAAAAGAAATGGTTGATGGTAGCATATTGTCATTAATCTTGGTGTAGGATGTTTTTATTTATTTAAGGTTTGATTGATTGATTGATTGATTTTGAAACAGAGTCTTTCTGATTGATTTTGAAACAGAGTCTTTCTGTGTAGCCATGGCTATCCTAGAACTCACTATGTAGACCATGCTGGCCTAGAACTCAAAGATATCCACTGCCTGTGCTAGGATTAAAGGCATGTGCCACCATGCCCCAGCCTAAGGCATTTTTATAATAGAGTTTATAAAAGAAAAAAGATAAGGTTGGGAGAATGTGTTCCCATAACCTCTGTCCCAGAGCATTGTTACAGTTGCCCTACTTTGTTGATAATCCACACTGAGACATCACTACTGTAGCATTACTGCTTTACACTGCAATGAAAATGTGTCTTGTGAGGACACTAAAACTGTTTCTTTCTTTTCCTCATCCTCCTCTTCCTTTTTTTGGGGGGGGGGCAAGATTTCTTTTTCTCTGATCCATTACAGAATTTCTAAGCAGAGTCACATTTATTTTTAACATTAATTTTGCCTTTTTTTTTTCATTTTGAATTTGAAGTGGGGGTCTCACTATGTAGCCCTGGCTGGCCTGGAATTTGCTTTGTAGACCAAACTAGCCTCATGGAGATCCTCCTGTCTCTGCCCCCGCCCGAGTGCTTGGATTAAAGGCATGCTCCACTACTGCCACCAGTAGGGACTTTCTAATTCATCCGTGTGCACTGACCAGCTAGCAGTTGAAGGGTGTGAGTCAGCTTTCCTTCACTCTGAAAAACACCCACAAGAATCAGATTATAAAGAGAGTTTACATTGACTCACAGTTTTGAGGATCCCAATCCATGACCAATGGGTACCATTGCTTTGGTCTTGTGGCACATCATGGTAGAGAGGACTTGGCAGAGCAAATTCACTCTTTTTATGACTGAGATGTGAAAAGGAGGAAGAGGAAGGGACTAAGGGGGTGGTCTAATGACAGACACAGCACTTATANAGCATGCACAAGGCCCTGGAATCCATCCAAGAAAAAATAAGATAACAGAAAGACCCTAGGGATATGGGTAAGTTGCATGGGTAAGGTCCAGGTTTTGGAGCCCAGCAACAAATAACGCAGGCATGGCAACACACGTCTGTGATTCCAGCACTCAGGTGCTCAGGTGTGGAGGCAGGAGAACCACAAGTTTAACATGAGACCCAATCTCAAAAGAAAGAAGAAAGAGAAGAGAAGAAACTGGGATAGTACTATCTTAGAAAACACCACCCTCCATGACCCAAAGACCTCCCACCAGCCCCCATCTGGTCAGTCTCCCCTCCTCCTTCTAACACATGGACCTTTCAGAGACATTCTGGATTCAAACTGTAGTGCTGGCTAGCCAAGTAGTGTCAGACTTACACTTGCTTGCCTCTGAGTTTGAGTGGGGTCAATAATATTTTGTGTTGTACTTAGAAACAGTCACTGTATGAACGATATAAAGGAATTTGCCACTGTGTGTGGTGGTGCATGTGGATAGTTGTGAGTTTGAGGCAAACCTGGTCTACACAGTGAGTTCCAGAACAACTAGAGCTACATAGTGAGACCCTGTCTCAAAACAAACAAACAGCAGCAACAACAACAAAAANGAAAGAGAAATTTGCCCATTTGTTTGCAGTGTTCACACTTGGTTTATCCCTGTGTGGTGTGAAGTACAGATCTTGCATTGTGTTTTGCCAAATAGCGACTCTGTTGACCCAGAGGGGTGGAACTGGACCAGAGCTCTGAACTTTCCTTTACTGAGCACACTGTGTCTATCACTGGGCTTCCTGCAGGAGCCACTGTTGTTCCCCACTGAGTGCCACTTGCGTTCTGAGGCCTGGGTGCCATGTGTTTCTTTTCAGCGTAATTTCAACACCAATTTGTCTAACTCTGTAGAAACCTGAGGGTATTTTTATTGGAATTGTGTTTGATTTGCAGATTAACATGGAAGAACTGGTCTGTTTATTTTGTCAAGACATCCTGTCTAAGGACAGAGGATTCTCCATCTGCCCGGGCCACCCCCACATCTTCACAGAGGCGGGAACACTCTTCCCACATAGCTTTCACACATTCCTTCCTGTTGGTCTCTGTCACGGCTGTAGTAGGGTTTTCTCTGCTGTTTTACCACTAAAAGTTGCTACTGTGGGGTGCATGAGGACAAGTGACTTTCTTCTTGTTTTGTTTTGTTTTTTTTTTTAATTAAAGAAAGTTTTATTTATGATTTTTTTATGTATGTGGGTACTCTGTCTGCATGTTTGTCTTTGTGATGCATGCATACCCAGTGCCTGCAGAGGCCAGAAGAGGTTGTCACACCCTGTGGAACTGGAATTACAAACAGTTGAGAGCTGCCATGTGGATTCTGGGAATCAAGTCTGCATCGTCTGGAAGAGCAGCCTAACTACTGGGTCATTTCTCCAGTTCCAGGACTCTGTTTTTTTTTTTTTTTTTTTCCCAAAGCATACTTTTTTCTTTTCTCTTTCTTTCCTTTTTTGTTTCTATGGAACAAGGATGAAAGTCCAGGGTTTCACGATGCTAGGCAAGTGACCTGCCATTGAGCCTAGCCCCAACCCAAAACAAACTTTTTAGTAACAGGCTAGGGCTGTAAGATAGAAACTGATACTAAAATCTAGGGGTCTGCTATAACAAATACCTAAAAAAAAGAGGGATGCATGAAAGAGATTTTAGGTGCATGCTCGAAAAAGTCTACATTGCCACAAATAGGCAATTCTGTGGTGAAAGCACAGACAGAAAAGAGGAAGGAGCTGGAATTTGGCAGTGGTAGAGTACTTGCTTAATTCACACATAGTCCTGGGTTCCACCTGTAGGACCCCAAGAAAGGAGAAAGGGAGAAGACAGAAGCGGGAGAAAGCCCAAGCTCTTTAGAAAAACCCTAAATTGAAGTTACTAGTGTGGCTGAGGAGAGGGACTAGAAGACTCCTAAGTGCTCATGTACAGAATATTGGCAGAAATACAGATGATAAAAGCTATACTGAAGGCCAAGTGCAGTGGTGCATGCCTTAAATCCCAGCACTCAGGAGGCAGAGGTGGATCTCTGTGAGTTCAAAGCCAACCTGGTCTACATAGTGAGTACCAGGACAGCTAGGGCTATGTAAAGAGACCCTGTCTCAAAAAACAAATAACTTATTGATCAAAGTCTCAAATAGCAATAAGGAACATGTTATAGAGTGGCAGAGCATTCAGCTGGCCAGGTTTTGGGGGTCTGTGGTCTGTGGAAGGGAGAACAGTGAGAGTAGAGGACTAGGCTTGCCTCAGAATCCTTACCATCCTGTTTATGTTATTAATAATGCACCTAATTAATCTGTTACTCTGAGGGGAAAAAAGAAAAAGTGTAAAATATCTTAGGCAGAAGTAGCCACCCCCATTACCTGCCCCATCCCTACTCCTACCCCTTGTCCTGCAGGTACCACATGGATGCAGCAGGTACTGAGTCTCATCTTCTGTGAGGGCCACTTGTGGCCTATTCACCACCTCCCCAACTGGGCCCGCATGCCTTGGATAGAGCAAACCTCCTTTAGCAGCCTCCTTCCCAAGCTTAGCAGCTCCTGGCCTCGTCTGCTCACCTCTCACCTGTGTGCCAAAGCCCTGGCCCCAGCTCTGATGAAGTCCAAAGCCAAGGTGGGAAACAGGCGCCTTTGCACTCCTCCACATTTCACAAGAGCCAAGATGGAGTCAGGCTTTGGGAGTCAAAGGGTCCAAAGGACTTGGCTTCACCTTCAAGTCCTGGGGTGAAGGACATGGTGTGTAGGAGGGTAGAAACCACAGCAGCCTCAGACCTAGACTGGAGTTGAGGCATGGTCTATACAGCAGGAAGCCTCTGCTAGACCAGCAGTGTAGCCACGCCAGAAGGAGGGGGATGGGTGGGGCCAGGCAGGTTNATCATCCAGGTGTAGTGAGTGTCAGAGTCATCCATCTTGACCAGTGGTTGGCTGTGGGGAAGAGAGATCCCTTCCTACCTTGGTAGGGAGAAGTCAAAAAAAACTCAAGCAGGCCTTGCAGACACAGGTCCATGCCAGACCTCCCGGCAGTGTCCAGGCGACCTTGAGATTGGTAGAACTTTGATAGGCAAGGCCCACTTACTCTGTGGGGTGATGGTGGCCATGAGCTGCCTGGAACCTGAGAGAATGAATAACAANGCCCTCTACAAAATAAAAAATTTTAAATGTAATAATAAAAAAACCAAAACCTGCCCCCAGGGGCTACCCACTCACTAGCCATGCAGGACTCTACCTACTGCCACTCAGTGACCAGGTCTGGCCCATGCCTGGCATCCACTCACCACTACAGTTTTGGGGGGTCCAGGCCAGCATTGTGCAGCTCTTCCTGCCCGCACTTCTAGACTGGAGCTGGGGTCCAGGGCTCAGTGACTTGAGGTCACAGCAGCTGGGGACGTCTTGAACCTCAGAGCGCTGAAATTCAGGACTCTGTCCACCAGGTGGTGTACATGGCACGGAACCCCAAGGATGCTCTGGTTTCCTTCTACCACTTTCACCAAATAGCCGGCTTCCTGCCCAACCCCAGCTCCTTTGAGGATTTCGTGGATGAGTTTCTCAAGGGCACAGGTGGGTCTCCGGGACTNCAGTGGCTCACAGAGCCCCCTCCTTGTCACGTAGCTGGTGGGCAGCTTGGCTTCTTTGTTCTAGCCCCCTCTGAGGTCACCCTGCCCCTCCTGGGTCGCAGTTACATGCAGCTGGGACTGCAGCACCTGCTCTGTTTCTCTCTTCCTCAGGCTTCTTCGGCTCTTGGTTTGACCATGTGAAGGGATGGCTGGGACTCCAAAAGGACCTAAATTTGCATTTTGTCACCTATGAGGAGCTGCATCAGGTGGGCACCCCTTCCACATATCCAACAGGCCACCTACAGCCAAGTCCTCCTCAGTCAAAGGCCTGCTGTCCCCAGCTCTTCCAGAACATTCTGTGAAGCTTATTTTCCTCAGACAAGACTGCCAACGATATTGATGCTTTCAGAATCTCTAGCTACTCCTGGTTCAGATCCTCTCTTGCCTCCAGCTTTCTTAAAGTAACAGCCACTGTGAGTCTTGTTGGTAGGAGATTCAAGCAATTTTTATTTTTCTTTATTTTATGTGTATGAGTGTTTGTCTTCATGTATGTCTGTGTACTGTGTGTGTGCCTGGTGCTCAAGGAGGTCAGAAGAGGACATTGGATCCCCTGGAACTGGTGTTATGGACAGTTGTAGCCACCATATGGGTGCTGGGAATTGAACCCAGGTCCTCTGCAAGAGCAATGAGGTGGAGCCACCTCTCCAGCCTGAGTTTCAAGAATTTTTAGTGTACCTTTATGATTTTAAGATTGTGGGGCTGGGGACATAGCTAAGCCAGTCAAGTGCTCCTGGAACATGTATGAGGACTTGAGTTTGAACCCCAGAACCCACATAAAAAAGCCAGCTTGATGACACACACTGAGAGACAGAGACAAGCACATGCCCGCGGCGGCTCACTGGCTGGCCAGCCTGGTCTGTTTGGTGAGTTGAAAGTCAGTGACAGACCTTTTCTCAAGAACAAGATGGACTTCTCTAAGGAATGGCACCTAAGATTTTTCCTCTTGC